>CAJDSM010011744.1:0-19312 GCA_903981925.1 Ostrea lurida | reverse complement strand
TAAGTATAAAAAAAAAAAAAAAAAAAAAAAAAAAAAATGAAACTCAAAAAACTTCACTGTAGCTGACATTACTTAGATAAAAATTGCATAGACTTTATTTTGGTTGCAAAAAAAAATTCAGGTTTCATTTTCAAAAAAACTTCCTTGTCAAGAGCAACTTATTTTTCGAGTTCTATTTTAAGCATGCCTTGGTAATTTGTTTGTTTTACTTTTCCAGGACCTGGACTTTGTGTCCATTGATAGTTTGAGAGTGTGTGTCAGGAACTGAACAATGCCCTACAGAGGGAGCAGCAAGCTCAGCAGCTGTTAGTGGACCAGAGTCGGCAGCTGGAGGAGATCACCATGAGGCTAGATCTGTACACTACAGAGGGCATGGAGAAAGAACAGACACTGTCGAGGCTGTACATGTAAGTCAGAGAATGTATATGTAAGTCAGAGGCCGTACATGTAAGTCAGAGAATGTATATGTAAGTCAGAGGGAGGGGGCAGTCAATCTGTACACTACAGAGGGCATGGAGAAAGAAAGACACTGTCAGAGGCTGTACATGTAAGTCAGAGAATGTATATGTAAGTCAGAGGCTGTAATGTAAGTCAGAGAATGTACATGTAAGTCAAGGGAGGGGGCAGTCAATCTGTACACTCAGAGGGATGGAGAAAGAACAGACACTGTCAGAGGCTGTACATGTAAGTCAGAGAATGTACATGTAAGTCAGGCCGTACATGTAAGTCAGAGAATGTACATGTAAGTCAGAGGCTGTACATGTAAGTCAGAGGCTGTACATATAAGTCAGAGGGAGGGGACAGTCAATCTTATATAGAAAAACTGGGTCACGACACTAAAGGACTAGGATTGAAAAAAAGCTGGAAACTTCAGGTTTAGTTCTGATGGTTGATGAATTTTTAGATTTCTTTTAAATCTATCAAATTGTTGATGTTTGACCTGACATATGCTACATGATATAGTTTCACAACTGTATAGTAGAAAATAAATATCTAAACGAATAAAATCATAAAAATTATTTTAAGATTGTTCTAACAACATATATTCTTTATAGAATTGAAATGACTGAACAAATAACATGTATAGATTTTTACAGCATATATTCTGTATAGAAATGAAATAACTATTAAAACAAGTACTGTTCTCCAACTTTTTTATTTGTGGCTACTTTATTTGGCGATTCACCTGTGGTGAACTGGTTCGTGGCGTAAAATTTTTGCGATTGAGCTTTTTCATATATATGACAAACATTTCAGGACATGATGGTTCATGATGAGAAAAATGTTCATGATGATAAGGTTCTCGCAAATCTCATGAAATTTTCGTGCATGCGCATAATAGTGTGGTTTACAGTAAATGTATAATTATTCTTTTAATATAGAAATATAATAACTAGCAAATACATGAAAGATTGTTTTACAGTTTTATATTCATTACAGGGTTTGACAGAAACCAAAGGTGACCTTAAGCGGAGGGAGCAGACCCTGAGACAACTGAACAGACAGGTGATATCTCTGGAGGGGAGAAAGAAGGCATTCCTCACATAACATTGCGACGCAGAGAAAGCCCTGAGGACCGTAGCCAGGTGATGCATGTACTACATCAATACCGAACAGCATAACAGGCATAGAATTCTGTACATCCCAGCATAATAGGCAAATAATTCTGTACTTCCCAGCACTATAACAGACATAAATTCTGTACATCCCAGCATAATAGGCATAGAATTCTGTAATCCAGCATAATAGACATAGAATTCTGTACATCCCAGCATAATAGGCTATGAATTCTGTACTTCCCGCATAACAGGCATAGAATTCTGTACATCCCAACATAATAGGCAGATAATTCTGTACTCTCCAGCATACACGACAATAAAATTCTGTACATTCCCAGCATAATAGGCATAGAATTCTGTACATCCAGCATAATAGACATAGAATTCTGTACTATCCCAGCATAATAGGAATAGAATTCTGTACATCCCAGCATAATAGAATAGAATTCTGTACATCCCAGCATAATGAGCATAGAATTCTGTACATCCCAGCATAATAAGGCATAGAATTCTGTACATCCCAGCATAATAGGATAGAATTCTGTCATCCAGCATATAGACATAGAATTCTGTACATCCCAGCATAATAGGAAGATTCTGTACATCCCAATAATAGGCATAGAATTTCTGTACATCCAGCATAACAGCATAGAATTCTGTAACCAATAGCCATAGATCTGTACATCCCACATAAAGGCATAGAATTCTGTCATCCCAGCATAACAAGGCATAGAATTCTGTACTTCACAGCATAACAGACAGAGAATTCTATATTGACACCGTAAATAATTTATTTTACTTGTTACAAAGCAATTTGATTGGCTGAACAAGATTGAGCAACATTAATTATTTTGTATCTTTGTGACGTCCTATGACGTCACAATGCATTTGACGGTGTTGTTTCTACTTTGTTGCACGGCAAAATTCGTCCGCCACATGCAAAGCCTTATTATCTCGGCAAGTTATTCATCTCATAACGTTAAATGCAATTTTCTAAATTAAATTATAAGGAATGAAGCTAATTTTGACCTAGGTTATAATATAATCTAACTTGGTGCAGTTTACGCGTATTATAAATTAGCTTTCATTCCTTAATGAAATTCTGTATTTACAGCACAACCGTCATAGAATTCTATACTACATAGCACAAATACAACAGAATTCTGTATCTGTCAGCACAACATTATCATGAAGTTTTTATCTTCATGGCTTTTGACTTGTGGAATTTATTTGATTTCTTTGACTTTATCTTACAGAGATAAGGAGACAATGGCTCAGTACCTTAAGTCGGTAACCATGGCGTTAGAACAGGTAAGGATCAAGTTTTATGAGCAATTTGCATAGCATTAAAGCATCAGGTAATCATTCAAATTTTGTGAGTAGTTAACGTGGCAACAAGACAGGTAAAGCTCAGGTTTTAGAATAGGTAAGGGCATATTTTATGAGCAGTTACCATGGAATTTGGAGCATCCATTTATTATCAATTGAATCCTCAACATACTGATGTATATAAAACTTTTTAAGCAGATGAAAGAAAGAGTTGCATGTACATTAATTTTTCTTATAAAATTCCATCTTTTTGGAGTTTTTGTACACTCTACATGTATTTGAATTTATCTTCTAATTTCAGGCAAAGAAGGAGTTGTCGCTGGCGAAAGGTGTTACAGATTTCTCCTGGACAAAGGTTACTGAACGCTGATTTCATTCCTAGTGATGTCGGCAAGGCTGGACCAGAACTTATCGCCGCACAGGTTAGTTTATCCACACTCTCCTGTATGGTTAAACTAGTTTCAGAATACTGACTACTATATAAATTGACCTAAAAGTGTGCTCAGAACAATTTAATTTTTGTCTGAAATTCTTCAATAATAATAACTGAAGAATTAAGCCTCAAATATACCATTATCATCAATCCAATGTAAAGGATTATCGTAGATACCAATAATGCAGTAGGTGGGAACTTGCTTTGATTGTACTAATGCATTTAGTACTGACCTGGCACCTAATAGTGCTATTTAGTGTTGACTAAACTTGACATAGTACTTTTAATACTATAAAATCAATATGTAGCTCTTGATGGCGCCAATCTAAGACAGACTTCATGCTAGATTGTGATTTAGTAATGATCTTGACCTTTACCAATACTGACCTTGACCTTGATAGTGTTGATCTATTACCGACCTTGACCTCAATGGTGTTGATCTAGCACTGACCTTGACCTGGATGGTGCTGACATAGTAAATGTCCTGACCTTGCCCTTGATGAAGCTGAGTTGGTCCTGCAGTTTCTCTATATCCTCTTTCTGTGGGAGGTCTGCACACTCGTCCTTCATACGATTGAGTTCCACTACCAGTTGTCGCCGCTCCACTTCCACCATGTGCAGTCTCTGGGTAAAGTCCAGGATGTGGGTCTGCAGAGCCCCCAACAACTCCTGTAAAACAAACTCCAAAATAACCATCGAGGCATGCATTCTAATTTCATTTACAAAGTTTGTATCAACTTTCCATTTACATGTACTTCTCTAACAATCTTGACTCAAGTTATAAAAAAGTTTAGCAAAATTATGAATGTACTCTTCTGAAATGGAAAACCATGTACCTGAGCTGGGACAATTTGTCCTTTCTGGTCCACAGATTTTCCCACACAGATTTTGCTGAGACCTCGCCCAAGAACCCTGATGAGAGAATTGCGATCTCTTCCACCCAAGCCAGGGTGAGGGGAATTTCCATCGAAATGTCGACTAAGTTTGTCCACCAGTTTGGTAAAGGAATTCCTGGCAGCATGCACTACAGCTCGCATCTCCACAGCAGAAGCTACAGTAGAACCACAATTAGTTCCACAATCACATTTTCACAGTTAATCAAATACAAATATGAATTCATTCTCCATAAAGGCATATACAGCCGAACCTCGTTATCTCAAACTCAATGGAACTGAGTAAAAATTCAAGATATCCATAGATTCCAGATATCAAGGGTAAGAACAATTAGAAAATAGGTGGCTGGGTCTTCCGAATCACTTCGACATAGCCATATTCAAGATACCGAAGTTCAACTGTACGTGTACAGTATTATGTGCATTCTTATAATTTCGCGTATTCACACTGACCTTTTTCTTTGCCTTTGACCTGATCAGTGACCTCTAAGAGTTCCGACATGGAGGTAGTGGCAGCGTTTAGGAGCTCTGCACTGGACAACCACTGAAGGATGGAGCCATGCATACCATCATTATCTCTCTCTTCTATATCACCTACAAAATATCAATATATTCACCAGTCTGGGTAAAGTCTATGTAGCCATTTCTGTTCAACAAGTACAATGAAATGTATAAGTTACCTGGGAATGCTTTTACTGTTGGTTTTATCCCTCCTGTACACACTACAATGCCATTCTGATTTGAAATCACAGTGTCATAAGTAACAAACATTCTTCTACAATTCTGTCCAAAATATCTCAACCGATTAGCTGCCAACACGGCCACTGCCCCCACCCTGAAGGTTAACAGGGGGTGCCGCTTGGCGGGTTTTTCCAGTTTGCTGGGTTCGCCGGCAGCAGCCTTCATTTCAGCACTGAGAGTGGTGACCAGTAACTCCATTCTCTCCCTACAAAACTCCCAGTTAGACATCTGCTCCTCCAGCATGTTCCGCTGAATGGCCAGGAGGGAGGATCTGGAGAAGGTGGGATAGAGAGCACCTGCTAGCAGGCTACAGGTGGCCAGCAGGGCTCGGTTCTGCTTCTGGGCTTCAGCCAGGTGAGTTCTGAGATCCGAACACTCGGTCTCCAGTCCCTGTTGGACTGAACCTGTCATTCTTATCTTCTCCCACGCCTGATCAGCCATTGACTGACTCTTCTGCAAGTAATAGAAAATCCATACTCACTGAATTGAGATAAAACACATGTTTGATAATAACTAAACCACAAGTGACAATACTCAATTAATATCAGCACCTGTACATGCACAAAACTTTATTTCTTTATCAATATATCAAAGTTACAAAAAATAAACATCAGATATCCAGAGAAACAAACAGAAAGGCAAATTACTCTATGCTGCAGTCTGTAAACTGGTTGCATAAACATCTAGTGTGGACATATATCAATCCTAAGGACCCTCTCTACACTGCACACAAAATTTAAGCAATTAGAGTTATCTGCCCTTTGATCTAAATTGAAATGTACAGTAATAATGTGGGTATTACCAAATTCTAATCAGTTCAAGCATTTGTAACATGTCAGTAGGTAAAGATAAGTTAACTGACTCTTTATTTGCATGTTTTGTTTTCATTCAAGTGAGAAATGGTGATTTCTTTTCATCATATACTTCATTATCTTTGAACATTTTTCCTGGGGGTAAAATAGTTAAAAACTACCTAGATAAACTAAATATTAACACCTTAATGTGATTTAATTTTCTCAGTGTTTAAAAAAAACCCATTTTTTATTAGTGTATAGAGAGTCCTTTAGTGGTACACTGTAAGTCATATCAAGAATTATCTGACAATATTAAACCATGGCATTACGTAGTCTGATTATCAGACACAGTACCTTTGATCTGGATTGAATTTCCGCCAGAAGTTGTGAGTAGTGGGCCTCTATTTCCTCTTTCTGCTTGTTCCAGGCGATTTCCCGCTCTTTGGTCAGGGCTGTCAGTTTATTTAGCTGGTCCTCGTGAGCTCTCTGCATGTCCTCCAGGGCATCTTCCTTCATCCTGGATGCCTCATCAAGATGTCTCATCTGTAACATGCAAATCAATTTGTCCTCAGATTTAATCCGGGGCAATATGGCAGATTCCTAATATTATATACAATATATATATATAGAGGATCTTGAATGAGTGGTTTATGGCATATGAAATTTTATGAATGAGTTAAACAGATTTATATTTCTCGAGCCTTGGCGAGGAAAATATTTAAATCCAGTAACGAATTTCATAAATTTCATATGCCATAAGCACGAGTATAAGATTCTATTTATCACACAACTATCATTAAACGCATATTTCGATTTACTTTCTATTTCACAACCCGAAATTTTTGCTTTGCTATTGTTTGACGTCATCATTCGATTGTGATGTTGTCTGCAACATCACAGTTTGAAGAAGCTTGAAATTTCTGTTGCACTTATTTTCACTTTATAGAAGACACAACATCCTCTTCAAACAACCTGGTGACAATTTAAACAATGTCTTTTACCATCAATGTTAACAGTTTCAAAGGATGATGTGCTGTTTTTTTTTAGTAGCGCATGATTGACTGACCTACCTAATTTGCATTTTTATGAACCTCAGAGCACGAGTTCATATTGTTTTTCCGAACCCGTGTTATGAACCCGGAAACAGTACAGTTGTGTGATGAATACACATAGGAAATCTTCCTTTAATTCATCGGTCAATAATTCTTACAAACAAACACAGGTCCTTCTGAGTAATCGTGATTCTGCTTTTTCACAAATTGACGTAGATTGGCAATCTTATCAAAACAAGTTCCTGCATACTATAAAGAACCTTAAGTAACACATAACCAGCTTATTTTCTCAACAGCACACAGTACACCAGTATGAATTGAATATGACTACTTTCGCAGCAAGCTGACCTTTTCATCTGTTCTCTGTGCAGTGGTCACTAAGTTACACATCTGCTCATACACTAGACTGGTGAGGTCAGCCCAGGTGAACTGGTGGACGGATGTGTCCTTGGGAGGAACCATGACCCGTCCGGCCAACAGCCGCTGGTACATACCATGCAAAAAGGCCAACTTCTCCTGTAAGATAACAATGATGTAGGACATACTGATCATTGCTTTTAAAGCACGCACTTTATAACTGCTAGAATCTTGGTTTCCAAAGGGATTTTTTATTGTTAATTCAAAATATTTATATTTACACTGAATAAAATCAAATAAAGGTTTGCCATACCTCATCATCTGCTTTATGCCTTTTAACCAACTTCATGATCTGGAACAGAGTACACAATTAAAATTTTATTTTCAGGGGCTTTCTGAAGGTATAATGCTACATGAACTTCTGTGTTGTATCTTTTAATAATTCTACAAATTGTCTTTTTTTTACCTCCTCTGAGAGAATGTGAATCTTTGGTGGAGTTAATTTATTGTCAGGGACTTTCTGAAGGTATAATGCTATATGAACTTCTGTGTTGTATCTTTTGATAATTACCTCCTCTGAGAGTTTGTGAACCCATTTTCGGTTCTTGGTTGAGTTATTTTATTTTCAGGGACCCTCTAAATGTATAATGCTATATGAACTTCTGTGTTGTATCTTTTGATAATTACCTCCTCCGAGAGTTCGTGAACCCGTTTTCGGTCTTTGGTGGAATTACTGCTGGAGCTCTGTAGCGTGATTCTCATTTTCGCCATGCCGTTCTCCATCTCAGAGTACTCGGACCTCACTCGGTTTAGTTCTTTGGCCGTCCTGGTGTAGTTCTTCTGGGCATCCTTTACATACAAAGTTTTCATCAGTTCCATAATGAGATCTTACCTATAAACTTTGCTGTTATATCTTATGAGGTGTATACGCACAACTTACCTCCAAGGCTTTGTCCTTGGCCCAAATCATCTCCTTGCACTGGTCGATTTCTTTATGCAAAGCATCGCTGGATTTCTTCATTTTACTGAGCTACAATAGTAATACCAGGATCACATACCATACCTTACAGTTTGTGTACTACAAGCATAGATGTGTACAAAAGTAATTGACTCACCTCTTCTGTGGTGTCATCAAGACGTTTCTTGTATTCAGTTAGAGTCACTCGTAGCGTTTCAAGGACAGACGAGGGGGCGGGGCCACTTCTACTCTCCCTCTTACTCTCTAAAATAATTCACAACATTAACACATTCTCATGTCACAAAACTCTAGTCAAAACAGGGCTTTCATTACATATATTGGTATAGGGTCCGAGTCCATTTAGATTTTGCTCATTTTCCAACTGGGAAGGGTCCTTTTATCGGACCCAAATAAGGGAGAGTGACAGCCCTGGAAAATCTTCTCATGTTACAAAACTCTCGTGAACAATATCCTCCCTATTTAAGGAAATCATTACTGATTGTTCGCACTATTCAGAAACTTCACTATATTTATAGGTTCTTACTTGAAGTTGAGGCTCGTTTTGGTTTCTCGTCAACCTGGAAGTTACTCAATAACAGTTCTAACTCCCTCATGCTCCCTCCATACGTCTCCTCGAGGTAAATCTGCCTCTTCTTAGCCTGCAATGATTATCACAACACACCTTTCTTGATACAGCATACACTACATGTATATACACATCTGAAAGTAGCATGGCCTCCTTTTGATTAGGATATTATCCGATAACAATATTTTCACAAAAAAATCCTCTCTGACCTTGGAGAGTTCCTCCTTGAGCTCATTGAAGTTTTTTTGGTGGACCTCCAGCTCTTTGGACAGGTTTCCGATGACGTTCTTTTTGTTTTCCACCTCTGAGGTCAGCTGCCTCTTCACCGAGCTGTACTCCTTCTCCACCTTGTCTAGTTTGTTGTTGATGTCCTTGTTGTTCCTTCGTTCCTCCTCGTATGAGTGCTCCAGTTCTCGAATCTGTTTGGTTAGCCGGTCTATTGCTTTGTTGGCTTCATCGTTGGCTGACTTCTCCACTTCCAAAGCACCTTCCAAGTCTCTTACTCGAAGCTAATAACAGTAACATTAGTTATTAAAAACCAGCTGTACATAAAACCACAGAATTTCTATTCTCTCTAGCTTCATCAGTACCTGTATGATTTCCGAATTGAACTTGGTTTCTAGATGTGCTGCTCGTTCAGCTTCAACGTTTTCTTCCACTGCGCGAAGTCTTTGTAGGGACATCTACAAAACAAGGTCATACTATGCAATCATTTATTTCTATTGAGGTCTAATCATCTTGATTTATAAACCTATAGGAATTATAGGAAAGAGAGACAACTCTTCAACTCTTTTCTGACTATTTTGCCCCCTTAACTATAGCTCTCATTTGCATCTCAAGCATGAATAACATATTGTTTTTTATGATTGAGATCAACAGTATAATAGTAAATTGACTGTGAAAATAGATGTTGCCAATCTACACTGCCCAAGATGGGTCTAATCTAAAACCTGAGCACTACATTTTATGAAAATCATGAACCTTTTCGCTTGCAGACATATGTTTTTTGTTGCGTTTCTCATTGGGTTTAATGTTACAAATTCTGGAGTTTTACATATATGACTCATAAATCTCTTCCTTTTAAATGACTTTGTATGATGATTTCCTTCAACACAGGGGTTTCCATTGATAAAGGTTTTTGGAGGGGCTTATTGTACAATGAGTACCTTGTAAATTTACGTTAAAATTTTGTAGATGTTAGTTTGTTATTTTCAAGTCATTTACTGACAACATTTCTATACAGTAAACCAAGCTTATAAGGAAGCACTGGGAACAAACAATTTTGGTTCATATAAGTGTTGTTTTTTTTTGGTGTTTTTTTTAAATATCCAATAACTTTATACGTTTTAAAACTGCAGAAAATCTAAATCATTCCTCTGGTGCGTGAATTCGTTATAAGCCTGTTTGCTGTAACAGTGTTTATCCAATACCTTCATGTTTTAAAACCACACAGAATCAAAATCATTTCACTGTAAGCATGAATTCGTTATAAGCCTGTTCACTGTGACCATGTTGTACTGTAGTTACCTCTAGATCTTTCTTCAGCCTGTCCTCTCTCTCCTTAGCATATTCAATTTCTGTTAAAGTTCTCCTCAGGTTTTCTGTTTGATTCTTTCTTTCACCTATAGAATTAGACAGTAAAGATGGATTTTATAAAGACGACACAATTTTCTATAGTGTATATGAGTTGTTTACATTACATTATAAGTACCACTGTATCACACAAATGCAGAAATGTGAGGAGGAGGGGGGATGGGTTTTTTTCCCCCTCCTTTTGGGAATAGGTGTCTGTTATATATGTACTGCACTTACTCTCTAGGTCTTGTATCTTTTCAGTGAACTCTGATATGGCACTGGAACAAGATTGAAAATCAGACATAACGTTATCATTCATATCAAACCAATTTATAGAAACAATTGACTTTGTATGATGATTTTGTTGATTATGTTGAAAAAAAAAATGGTCAGCTGCTTTTCCGCACATTATGATGTTATAATTCAGATTTTCAGATTGTTGCCATCGCGATATTTTTCTGCATCACAGAAATTCATTTTTTTTTTGCATATGCATTGTACAAAATATTTCAGATGTTTTGAAAAATCAAACTACAAAAATATATGTATATCCAGATTATACAATATACAAAATGGTTTACAATCAATTACACAATCAACCACTTCTCGGTTTATAAAACATTAATACATCTGCCTCAAACAATTTGATATCATATAGGGTGTTAAGTATTCACTTTATTCCTTGTGTGTGTTGAGGAATGTGACACATTTCCCCGCCTTGTGTTTACCTTTCGTGTTGCACCACGAGTGAGTCCAGTTTGTCCCTCTCTGCCCTCAGTATATCCAGCTCTGTGTGGCATTTGGACACCGAGTGGTTCTGCAAATCAGGAGATGTCACAAGTTAGATTTTTGTGAAACTTGTTTTGTTAAGAAAACTGAAGTCAATTTTGCTCTCACTTTAATATTGGACAAGTATACCAATACCTCACTCTCCTCAGTATAGTGTACAATACTGAGTAGAATGCAGTATACTAAATAACTCCTCAAAATAAAACAATACAAACTAAATCCACCCTCAGTAATGGACTCTGTAATACATTCTCTCCTTAGTACTTGTTAATCACTTACTCTGTTCCCAGTACAGTACACCAATGACTTATTCTCCCCCTTTGTACAGTACATAATAACTTACTCTCTCCTCAACGCTCCTCTTGAGCTGTGTTTCTGTTTCCTTTGAGCTTTGCTTCTCTATGTCAAGCTGATGTTGAGTGTCCTGTAGGTCTCGTGTCAACTCGTTGATCTTAGCTACAAAATAAAACAATGTAGGTAAGCCCTGTATCTGATGATGGTTCAGTATTCACACTGCAATCATCCCTGTCCTCACGACTTACTCTGGAGCTGGTCTTTTACATCGCTAAGCTGTGTTTCTCTCTCATAGTTTGAGCTTCTCTGATGGTTGATTTCTCGCTGACACTTTGTGAGTTCAAACTCCAGATTCTGTCGAGTAGCCTCCCCTTTCTCCAGCTGTGATCTCAGTTTGGCCACCTGACTCTCCAGCTCAGACGTCTGAAATGTACATCATTACATCATCAAATGATACCCTCTGTAGGGTTGGATTCCTTTTTCCACTTGTACTGCTATTGGGCAAGTAATTTGATTCACTAGCTTTAAATGGTGTGAAATTTCACGAGAATTGTAACGTACCTCTGCATTTGATCTGGTGGCTGCTTCCAGTCTCTCCTTCTCCACCACATTCAGTCTACGCCGCACTTGAGACAAGGACTCTGCAATATTTTATCATCAAATACATGTTATAAAATGCTAACCTAAAATATGGGTTCATACAAATACATTTGTACCAATTCAGAATGTATAATAACTTTCAAAAATACATGTCAATGATATTGATTAAAAATTTCAGTTTCCTATTGTTTATTAAGTTAAGTTATGCATTAGAATATCTGTTTTTGTCATATGATTGAATACTTCCTAGCTCTCTAATTGGCTCACTGAGATCCAACAAAGTAGAAGTCAATAATTCCTCATACCATATAAGTAGAAATTTTAGCGAGACGCAAATTTAGCGTTTTCTCCTTTAAAAGTGGTATTTTATTTTAGCGGTAAATAATTTTAGCGATTTTATAATCTATTACTTTGAAAAGCTCTTCCAATGTTTTTGGGTGAATTTTAGCGATATTTAATTTAGCGATCTCAAAGACCTCGCTAATAATGCCAAAATTAAATCCTCGCTAAAATTTCTGCTTATACGGTATTCACCTCACGTGACCCTCCAGGTGAATATTAGGATTTATTGACTTCTACTATTTTGGATCTCAGTTAACTTGCCACAATCGATCGATTCACCTCCTTACAATCAAAACAAAGAACAACTTGAAGGTTTTTTTTTTAAATCATTTATAAAACAATTATTGCTGTTTTTGAGGTCTATACGTATTGACCTTAAAAACAGCAATAATTGTATAATTTTTGAACATAAGAGTTTCTGACCTTGATCTGACTGGAGGTCAAGGTTGAGCTGTTTGACCTGTAGGCGGAGCTGGTTGTTCTCCAGTCTGTATTTGTTGATGTCATCATTCTGTATTGGAGATCGGGATAACGACATCTTCCAGTCCGCAGTCACGGTCTTATAATTGTTGTAATTATTAGAGGTGTCCTCTGGTTTTGGCTACAAATAAAAACATCGTCAATAAACAATGAACTTTGGATAAATCACAATTCTGTTTAAACATTAAGAATCAATCTCACAAGAAGTCGTTTCCGTCTCCATAAATCTTTTCTATTTTCCATTGCATATATTACACTTTATTCTCGCTTAAATCCATTTACTGAGCAAGTTCATGAGAAATACACCAAATATTTCAAATCCTAAAAAAGGCTTACGTCAATGTATTTAGATGACTATTTGTAGAATTTAGTATGCCATGGATCTGTTTATTCTTAATCACTGAATTTCTGTCAATTTCTAATCTTATAAGATTACAAAATGAATGTGTCCAGGTGTCAATATCCGTGTATACCAGTCCTTATCTTGTTTATAAAATGCCTACAAAAGTTTCACACTTACACAGGTGCTTCCGAACCTTTAATATCATTAATCACTAATGTCTGACAAACATCTCTAACGTCTACAAACATAAATTATTTTTGAGTTTTAAATTTGTTTGGAGTTCACAATTGAATATGTTGAATAAATTATGAACGAAACATTTGATAAATTGATTGAAAATCACAGAAAGAAATGCAATGTAAAATCAAAGAAATAGAGACTTTTTAAAGACTCTCTTAAATTTCAAAGCATTTCAGTAATCTCTGTTAGAGGTAAGCACAGATTGATATAACACAGGCATACATTCCTTAGTTTTAAGCAGCAATGCATGCAAAGTTACAGGAGAACAAAAAATGAACAACAAACACATCTGAAGGCAAAGAAACAGTGTTTTTAAATACATATACCTACAGAACTGAAGGACGATCAAGTCAATCATGTTTAAATCAAGCCTATGCGCTTTCATTGACAATAAATTTGATTTTTAGGTGACAGACATGAAGTTCCTTCAGCTCCCTTATTTCATCTGAATTTTTTCAAGAGTAAAATCTTTCATCTCTAAGGGTGGAAAAGCTCTCCTTCATGTACCGGGTATACTAATTAAGTAAGTGTATACAATAGAAGTGTATAAATGCTGGCAAGTGGCTATCAATATTATGAATAAATATCCAACACTCATGCTAATATCCAAACCCCTGGAAGATTACACTTCCGTAAGGTTTCTCTATCCCAGAAAATTCAAAGACATTTTGGCAGGTGTAGAATTTTGAAAAATTATGACAAATGTTATGTCAATAATTTTGATATTTGTAAATTTGGTGATGAAACCCTCACTTATTATCATTTTAACAAGTCTGAACCTATTGCAAAAATTAGCATCCCTATTAAACATACTGGTCCTTAGTATTTCAGATCTCAACATCAGACATTTACAAGAGCTGTCAAAATATATACACAAGTTTGGTTAGAATCCATTACAGCTTTGATAAAGTATTCTGGGGAAGAAGCAGTACCTTAGAAATATCAAATTTATGTACAACTTGCAAAACCTTTAAAAAAGTTAAAATTTGTTATGCATACATGTACCTTAATCTATTCTCTAGTGAGAATTTGACGATTTATTATCTATTTTCTCCCTCCATTTAATGAGTGGGATACATGTTACAAGCTGTCAAATTTTCAATAAAAAACACACCTTGACCACGAAGGATCATATCATTGTTATAGGACTGGATGTTATAGGTAGAAGAGGACAACAAATTCCTGTATCACATCAGATTTTTGCCCGTCAGCTCCGAGAGATTTAGAATTAATTTTCTCTTCTCTTAAGTGAATTCTAAAATAGGATTGGATCTGATAGTCTAGTGGGGAACCTATCTTCTGAATACTGCACAGGCATCACTTAATGTAAGATACATTCACAAGCTCTGTTTAAATACTGACAACAAGACTAACAACTAGTGTACCATAGAACTCTGGACTTTAGTACCAGCAAGCTATTAAATGATGACAAATAATTTTCTTTGCTTTGCCTGCTAAAACCACTGTGTTTGCAGCACAT
The DNA here is from genome assembly GCA_903981925.1 of Ostrea lurida. Lineage (NCBI taxonomy): Eukaryota > Metazoa > Mollusca > Bivalvia > Ostreida > Ostreidae > Ostrea > Ostrea lurida. The sequence goes on along the minus strand of CAJDSM010011744.1, from coordinate 4,467 downwards.
GTTCATAAGATTATCTTGAGATATCATAAGCCACACATATTCACAATACTAAAATGTAACTCACCCGATACCTATATAAGCTACTTGATGTTGGATAAAAGCTTCCAGAGTACTGTCCAAATATTTCACAATACATATAAAGTTTAGAATTTAGAAAACCATAAAATAAAAAAACAAACAAACCCAGGCATTTAATTCAGATACACAGTTTCTGAGATATGGCTTCTTCTGAGATGAATAAATGTCTAATATTCCTATGAATTTGCAAGTGGACACAGAATGTATCAATAAACTGGAAATATGGAAGATGATAAACTTTTTAAAATAAATTAAGTTATGAAGAAGTGCTCTCTTTATATATGTGTGTCAACGGTAAAACACTAAAATGGTTATAACTGGTTTTTAGTATTGATAAACTAATAACATTGTGATAATGGTAAAGCATTTTAAAACACCGTGTGAGTAAACACAAATAACTTTTGCCTTCTACTACCCACCAAAGGAAAACAAAAACTGGGAAACTCAGAAATTGTGTATCAAGAACAACACTCATTAAAAATTGCTGTATGAATAAAACATGAATTAAAACATTTTCATCACTTGTTATGCAGATTCAATTGAATCAAGTCAATGTATTTTCTGCTGTATATCATGCATGTCATGTAAATAAAATGATAAGTAAACAACATTGTACAATAACTTAAAACTGACTCAACATATATTTCATGTTGACCATGCAGGCAAATCTACATGGAAAGACTAAACCAGGACCACCTTAGTAGAAAATGCATGCAACACGTGAACAAACTGAATATTTGTTGTATGTGCAACATTAGTTGAATAATTGAATTGTGCCTCGGTCCCCTCACCACGGTGACTAAGTTCTAAAATTCTAATGCTGGTACATTCTAAAATACAACGAATGCATCCCTATAACCTACCAACTGTTCATTGGAACTCGGAGATTCTTCTTCTTCTTCTCCATTTATGCTTGTTTGTGATACACCATCATGCCCGTCCATCTCTCGCAAAGCTTCAAATTCATTTGTTGGGCTTTGAATTTCCTCCATATTTTTTTCTAATAAACACAATAAATGCAAAGTGTGTTTTGTTTACTTTGCTTAAATTAATCAGTATAAACTCTGATCAGGGTTATTATCAATAGTTCTAGATTTGCTGTGACATGTTGCTATATGATATATCATCCAAGATATTTACGAAAGCTATGCAACAAATATTCAAAATCATTAAATGTGCATTCTGGATCCTGTAGGTAAACATTAATTCAATCCTTATTTTTCTCGAGTTTCGTATTAAACAGTAACTGCAAATTATGATTCATCATGCATAGACTATAGCCGTCAATCTAGCTAGGGTCTACATACAACCCTTCAATCATTAGTAACCGAATTAACAATTAAGCGTTGGCTTCAACAGACATGCACTATATAAGTGGCTCAGCACTACAAAATGAACAACCAATGAGTCAGAAAATGTACGTACAAGTGGAAATGATAGGGAAAATAAACCTTATTGATGTGGAAACTTATTTCTGAGGTATCCCGATCGCCATATTGTTTACAAGTGCAGATACGGACAGATAAGATTCAGAATTTTTGATTGGATGAAATTTAAAATTTTCATGTGGCGCGAAAACATGTTTCAACACACCCAGACTGTTAAATCCGACGGCATCACCGTGTACTACGTTAACTCACAGTGGGCTATAACCCCCTTTTGCTTTGATTTTCATGCTGAATATTTATATATAGAGATACTGTTCCACCACATATTCCAGAAGTGTCAATCAGATAAACTCCTAAGAGCTTACAGAAAACTTCAAGTTCACGAGATTTTTCTAAAAATTGACTACATCAAAACGTATGCATTTCTTCCACACTTTTATAAAAACAAACAAATTCCTCACGAATAAATTAAAATCTAGGCTTTTTTCATGATAATTAGATAATTGGTTTGTTTAACAAAAACGTGGGTGCACCCGAAAATACACCGTTTCTGGTCGTTTGGGGAAACAAGATACATATTTTGTCAGAAAACACTCTGATTGCCCACACAAAGTACGTCTGAAGTAAATAGAGCATGTTTGGGTTCTTATAGATAATATTTATGTAGTCTTTTGTTAACAGTTTTTTAAAATGGTAGGTCAAAATCAAGGTCCAAGTTCAACATGTTGGTTTACCAGATTAAAAAGTCTTGTCTTAAGCGAACACATTATGGTGAAATATCAAAAGCCCTAGCCACATACCATCTCAAAAGTTAATAGCTAAGGCTTAATGTTTTTTGAAAAAGTAGGTCAAATTTCCATAGTCAAGGTGACTAGGAGGTCAGAAATTTTGGTACCCACGGGAAAAGGTCCTTGTCATAAGAAGCATGACCTGTGGAAATATCAAAAGCCCTAGTACTTACCATTCAAAATTATAGCTAAGGTTAAAAGGTTTGAAAAGAAGGTCATACTTCAAGGTCAAAGATCAAAAGTTTTGGTACCCACGGAAAGGTCTTGTCATAAGAAGCATACATGTGAAATATCAAAGCCCTAGTACTTACCATTCAAAATTATAGCTAAGGTTAAAAGGTTTGAAAAGAAGGTCATACTTCAAGGTCAAAGATCAAAAGTTTTGATACCCACGGAAAGGTCTTGTCATAAGAAGCATACATGTGAAATATCAAAGCCCTAGTACTTACCATTCAAAATTATAGCTAAGGTTAAAAGGTTTGAAAAGAAGGTCATACTTCAAGGTCAAAGATCAAAAGTTTTGATACCCACGGAAAGGTCTTGTCATAAGAAGCATACATGTGAAATATCAAAGCCCTAGTACTTACCATTCAAAATTATAGCTAAGGTTAAAAGGTTTGAAAAGAAGGTCATACTTCAAGGTCAAAGATCAAAAGTTTTGATACCCACGGAAAGGTCTTGTCATAAGAAGCATACATGTGAAATATCAAAGCCCTAGTACTTACCATTCAAAAGTTATAGCCAAGGTTAAAGTTTCAGACAGAATGACAGAAGGACAGAATGACAGAATGACAGACAGGACAAAAATAATATGCCCCCCGATCTTCAATCACGGGGGCATAAAAATATCTGGAGCTTTCAGCTAAATTCTTTTAAAAATGACAAACCTCCTCTTCGGTTTTTTCTTTGTCATCAGATGTATTCTTGCTTTGTTTGAAAGGCAGGATGTTTCTGTATATTGTTGCAAAACGAAGCCGTCTTCCTTTATCAAATCTTGGGTGAAATTTCCAAGGACACAAGAAAATTTGTCAATCCTTCCTTTGGGTGATTTCCCTGTTTAGATATTGGAAATGAAAATTTACAATTATCCCCTTTATTATCAAAATGAAAATCAAATTTAAAACTACAGAAGCCTCCCCCTAAAAAAAAACACCTTTTTTTCAAAGCATATACATGTATACATGTATTGTCTTTATTTCATCCTTTTAATGAAGTTGTAATGCCTAAGGGTTTTTTAAAGACAAAGTATATGTATGACAGTGTTGAACTTGGACTTTGAAATTATAAGTTTTGAACTTTGGAAATTAAAATAGGTAAGACAAAGGTTAAAAGCATGTATCTTGTCTCAATATCCCAGCTCCTTCTTTTTTCCAATTATAGCTTTATGAATCATACATGTAATGGTATTCAGGATATGATATTTGTCTTGTATAGGTATTATTCTTATCTTTGATCGAATTACTAAATTTAGGTCAATATCAAAACTTTGGTTATAGATGAACGTTGGCTTTACCTGATCTTCCTTCCTTAATTCCAATTAAATCGAAGACACCATGTCTAAAGATTCTTACAGATACTTACAGATTTGATTATGTTATCTTGCAACAGTTCAAAGGTTTAAAAAAAATGATCAAGCACACTTTGCTTTACGAGTTCTCAAAATATTGTTATAATTTTGTTTTTCTAAAATTTGATCTTTTGACCTTGCAAAAGGATCAAGGGTCTTCGATATTTGACCACGTGTACTTGTGCTATATGGCTTCCTTCAATGTTTCAAGTTAGGACACAGGAACATTTACACATTACTATTGGTAATACAGTATCTCTCCCCTTTTGAAGGGAATAATTTATTCTTGAAAATTATCCAAGTTAATACATCTGTGAATTTTGATTACATACTGAAAGATAATGAACATATCAAAGCTCATCTAAAATATAAGATTTAATGCATATTTATAGGCCAAAAATAATAATATGTTTGTTTCAGGTCGCCTCTGATTTTAAAAAGGGTCGATGGGTAGGTTTTTTATCATTATTTTTTTAATATGTAGTTTCGAATCAATGAAAATTTGATAGTTAAAGTTGTTATACAATGTGTTTAATAGATAAAAGATTGGTTCAGAGCACTATGTTTAATTAACAAAATATACAGTATTTGATTTGTGATTGAGTTTTGATATACATATTATATATATATAGAGAGAGAGAGAGAG
>CAJDSM010011743.1:0-26966 GCA_903981925.1 Ostrea lurida | reverse complement strand
CGACACCACACAGAATCCTGACATACTGCTTCCATATCTTGCGAAATATTTTACTTAACATGACTCATAATGGCAGACTAAACTACCATTATATGGATAATCTGCATGACTTTGAACTTTGCAATCGCTCAAGACTTTCCTTCTATGTCAGTAATTATACCACTTACTACACCTGCCCCTGTATGGTGTGTATGATTCTCCCAGTTGTTCGAATACGCAAGAGCATGCTATGCGTAGCTGGACTTTTTAAAGCGAGGCCAAAACTACTAACAAAAAAGTTGATGCCCCCTGCAGCGCGTTGATTAACGAATCCTCGCTTTGAAATCATCATCATTTCGCAAATCTCTACGCGTCGCTATAATACCTGTTTGCCGATTACAAATTATCCACTAAGTCATATGGCTGAGCTGATTTGTTCATACCCCTCGCTTAGACTGCTCATTCACTACTAGAATTTGACTTACGGTAATCCCGTTACTTTATTCGACTAAGGCCGGCTCACGGGGGTGCTGACCGCGCTCAGCAGAGGATCGCTTACTCCTCCATGGCACCTGACCTACCTTCGCTTTTTGTCGGAGGTCCGTCGCTGCCCTACACTGGATTTTGGTATCATCGTTTTTTGGATTATATTACGTTGCTCTGACACAACTGTTAACTTCGCCTTTTTGTATTCGAATAGATCCATAGAAACTTAGCAGCTAAAAATACTAACAGTTCATCAAGACGCAAGAAACTAGCAGCCCATAACCAACAGTCAATAAGGCCGCGTAGCAAACTAGCAGTCAGAACAACAGGTCAAATAAGACCGTAGAAACTAGCAGCCAGATAACCAACAGTCAATAAGACCGTAGAAACTAGCTAGCCTAACTAACCGAACAGTTCAATGTTTATTATATCGTACAAATAGCAGTTCATAACCAACAGTCAATAAGACCGATACCAAACTACAGTCAACTAACCACACACGTCAATCAAGACTCATAGAAACTTAGCAGCCACCTAACCACAGTCAATGAGGCCGTACAAACTTAGCACCAACTAACCAACAAGTCAATAAGACTCGTAGAAACTAGCAGCTAGCTAACCGAAATTTTGATAGAAAGCGCGTTAGAAACTAGCCCCGAGCCAGATAACCAACAGTCAATAAGAGCCGTAGAAAAAGTCAGCAGCCAATAACCGAACAGTCAATAAGACCGTAAGACAAGTAGCAGCCAATAACCAACAGGTCAATAAGACCATAGAACACTTAGCCAGCCAATAAGCCAACACGCTCAATAGACGGCCATAGAAACTAGCAGCCCAATATACCCAACATCAATAAGCCGTACAAGATCATAGCAGTCTAGTAAACTAGACAGTCTAAGAAGACCATAGAATAACTAGCCCCCGAGCACAAGAAACCAACAGTCAATAAGGCCCACTAGAAACGTAGCAGCCTCGTAGCTAACAAACCAGTCAATATATAAAACCGTTAGCAAGCCGAAGCTTGCATAAGGCAACCAAAAAGCTAGCAGCCGTCCTAAGTTTAAGAAATTTCGGTCGAAAAGAAAATGGAAAGAGTTCCAAGCTTAGCATATCAATCGATAAAAAATTTAAAGATGATTATACGTCGTATTAAGGTTGGACATATTGCTTATGACTGTGCCGTCCGTCCGGCGTCCGTCCGAAATATTTGTCCGCCGGCCATAACTTTGGCTAACCTCCTCTGTAGATCTAAAGAAATATTATTAACAGAATTGTTGCCCTGGCGAGCCCAAGAAAGTTCCATGACCTTGAACCAATGCTGTACTTGGCTTTAAGTTCAAGGTCATTATGACAATAATAGTTTAAACAGTGTCACAGGGTTCATACACTTGTCACGATTGCATCGGATCCTGCGAAAAATTTTAAACAGAATTGTCCTTTCTAGGAGCTCAAGAAACTTCATGACCTTACAGAAAAGATCAAAGTCAAGGCGCACAATGCAGGCATAGTAGTTTTTAAACATCTTTCGACCATATATTGTTTACTGAGCTGACCATGGAATTGATGAATATTTTCAGCACCAAATGTTGCCCTGGACGCCGAAGAAAGTCGTTCTATGACCCTTGAGCCAAGGTCACTGAGATCAAAGGTCCAAGGTCGACAAGCCACTAATGATTTTAACGATTCGCTGCACAGCCAATAACTTTGTCACCGATTTCAATGCGGATGTTGAATAATTAGTCTTCAACAGAATTGTTGCTAGGACTCAAGAAAGCTCTAGATGGACCCTTGAGAAAAGGCTCACTTGTACACAACGCGTCAAGATCACAATGTTACAGAGTGCGTTTTAATCCTGGTTCTGCGGCCACAACTTTTCCTGACGTGCATGGATCTGGAATAACATTCTCACATAATTGTTGCGTCTGGGCCAAAAGAGAAGTGTCACGACTGTTGAAACAAGGATACGTGGTTCAGGCCGAAGGTCACAATGCAACATTGCCGGTTTTAAACTTGTCCGAAAAGACCTAAACGGGGAAGATGGAGGACAACAGCCCCCCATAAGACTGAGAAAAAAGAAACCAGCCCCCAACGAGCGATACATAACTTGATCCTCACAATGGGCGTTACAATGGAGTGCAACTGAGAGAGAGGTGACAACTTCTCCAGCCAAGGAGAAGTGAGAGTCCTCGCGAAAAAACCACTGGCAATACAGAAAACAAAAGGTAATGACGATGGCATCTCGACCAGAACTAATAGATACCAACATAGAAAAGGAGAGCTCAAAAGACCTGGCAACCAATCAGAGAAAAGCATCCCGAATTGGGAAAAGCCGATCAGTGCAAGAGACGCAAAGGGACATGAAAGAAGGACGAAGGCAAAGCAAAGGCCCGGTAATGATTTAGCAATTGTCTGGGGCCCTCCCTAAATTTAAAGTCTCTAAGTGCAAGTGGAGGAGACACCTCCTGGCGCCTACCAAACCTAGCTTTCTTCGCAAGAAGATTAGTCTCCCCATTGGCATAAGAGGCCTAGGTGAGCGAGAACCCAAAAGTCGATCAGAGCAGGTAAGGAATGACGCCTATCCCGAAGTGACCAAACGGGAGATACAGGAAGGCACTGCGGTGCAATGCACAGCAAGCAGGCTAGGAGGTGACAAATAATGCATGAGGGTGGGTTGTAAACTGTGAAAAAAATGAAACGAATGAGGCAATCACATGGAGCGAGAGCAAGCTATGGACGAGGCGAGCGGGCGAAAGCGGTGCTGAGACAAATAAGTAAACCAGTGATCAGCCTGCTTCACGAAGGCCCAAATGAACCGATATGACCTGCTAAAAGATTTACAAATAATTGATTGACAAACTGTGTAGTCGATGAAAAGTGGACACCAGTTGCTACCTATACAATCTCAAGAGCAGCCCTATATTATCTTAGAAAGCAGCCAAACATAAAATTCGAGCCAAGAAAAATCATGGAACAAACGCGCGCCCCTGCACACCCAGTTTACACCACTTACACGTAGAATTGATACACCTCAAGCTTATAGAGGTTGATCCTCCTCACACAGCAACAAACGGTCAGCAACACAACATACGCAACCCGAAGCGAAGACCCTCCCTAAGCTCCACCCCAGCAGAGGCACCAACTATGGTGAGGAAGAGTCTCACTAGCTGTTACCCACTATGTCTCCATGGAAAACCAACCCCATGTCCGTATGTTCACACTGAAATCGAAGGACGATGCGAGAATACACAAGACGCCCCACTGGCAAGGGACCAGAACGTTAAAAGAAAAAATATTATGCCAAAAGATGTTTAGAGAAACCTGACCAAAACTCAGGCAGTTTCAACCTCACCAGTCAGAAGTTGATAGGACAATACGCGAAATGAAGACGCACAACCGCGTGACCCCAGAGAAAGTGGTCCTTTATGTCGAGTTCTTCGGGATATGATATATGATATATGATATAAAGTGACCCACAAATAATCTATACAGCAAGTTTTGATTTGAAATGTGATAGATAAATGAAATCCCCAGGAGCAGACGGATGGAAATCGTTGTAGCATGATATTTATCGTCTATTTGTCAGATAACAATCACGAAGCTGAAAACGAAAGTAAAATAACTGAATTAATTAAACTTTTTTGTTTTGATTTTAAAGAGTGTCAGTTATTTGTCTGAAAATGAGAAATGTTTGAGAGTCAATAAACTAGGATTGAAAAGTCTTGTAATGCAATATCTCGGACTACATTGCTGAGTATCGATGTTGTTGCTCTGTGCGTAACAGACCTGCCTGTGAACGGATACTTATCTATGGTGAAAATGTACTAAACACATGACCAAAAATGAATAAAAGATTTTATTTATTAAGTATTTGTACCAAGTACATTATATCTACAGGGTTCGTAATGTATACAATTGTAAAACAGGTAAGGAGATAACAACATCAAAACCAAGTTAGCAATATAAAACATAACCATACCGCTGTACACGTATATCTATAAAGTTTTATCAAACTGTAACATTCAAACTTTCATTTCTAATCAAGAAGAGCGGGATAGGGTTAATGTAGATATTTTTGGTAAAATATGGTATATAATGAAAACAAATGTACGCTGTTAAATGAGAGGCCCACAGGTCTTATCGGTCATCTGAGCATTAATTAAAAGTATCACTAGCCCCAAGGACTATGACAATATAGAACAAGATGTGTTTGTGAAATACTAATGGCCACATGCCAGTGAAAGGGGCTTGTCATAAGGATTATGCATGTGAAATATGAAAGGTCTATCCCTTACCATTCAAAAGTTACGGCCAATTTTAAAGTTTTTAAAATGTAGGTCAAAGTTCAAGTTCTGTAGGTCAAACATTTTGGTAACAGATAAAAGGGCGTGTCATAAGGCATGCACACGTGAAATATGAAAGCCCCATCTCTTGCCATTTTAAAAGTTATGGCCAATATTAAAGTTTTTGAAAAGTAGGTCAAAGTTCAAGGTAAAGAGGTCTAAAATTTTGGTACCCACGGAATGGTCTTATCATAAAGAACATACAAGTGAAATATTAAAGCCCCAGTATTTACACATGTACCATTCAAAAGTAAGTTAAAGTTTTGAAAAGTAGGTCAAACTTCAAGGTCAGAGGTCACAAATTCTGGTACCCATGGAAAGGTTGTCATAAGAAACATACACGTGAAATATCAAAGCCCTAGTACTTCACTATTCAAAAGTTACAGCCAAGATTAAAGTCTCAGACAGAATGAAAGACAAAAACAATATGCCCCCAATCTTCGATCACGGGGCATAAAAAAATTCCTGTTCCTAAATTCTAATATTCAGAAACAGTATAAAACAAGATATGTACCGTATAAACAAACTTAAAGAGGTCTATAGTCACTGTAATGATTTTGACCAAATCCTGGGACCAAAATGCAGGGATCATGAAGTTTACAGTTGTGGTAAGGACAGCCCACTCCTATATTAATATAGTATAGTATAATATAATATCTATTTCGTTGCAATTTAGTATAAATAGCATTACAGGAATATTACTTTTAATGTTGTACACATATGCATTGCATATGCCAAGTTTGGCCCCGCCTAGGAGAACATGAAATTTACAATATTGGTAAAAGCCCTCCTGTTCTACATCACGTTGCATTTAGTTTCTCTTACATAATTGCGATTAGAAATAATATTTTTGAATATTGGTCAATTTTTGGCACGTTTGTCCCGTCCCTAAGGTCCCGAGAATTCTGAAAATGACAATTTATGTCCCCCTGTCCCCAAGATGCTTCATAATAAATTTGAAAGGAATTAGAATAGAAACTACGATTGTTTTACTGTAAACACATTTAATCAATGATCATCTTGACCCCACCCTGATACCAAAACCTCTACCCCTGGGTCATGAAATTTACAATTTTGGTAAAGGACTACCTACTCTTACTAAATATCCATATGCTGTAAGTGGTTTTAATTTCGCGGTGCTAAAAGTTCGTGGTTTTTAATATTAGTCTAATCGCGGTGGTTTTAATTTCGCGGAAATCAAATTTTATGTCAAACATACATGTATTATGTATTGTGTCGCAGTTGCAAAATAATTGCGTTTGTTTTATTTTCGCGGAAAAATCCCCGACCGTGAATATAGCGAAGCCTAAACCACTACAATCATTTCCCCATTTACAGTAGTTTCACTTAACGTCAATAGCACTAAAGAAGATGCTGTTCATCAGTACGCATTCAGTTCTTCTTACAGATGTTGTACAGAGTAAAATTGGTCATTTGGGGAGGGGGTCCTGAAATTTACAATTTATGCCCCTCCCCCTATGTCCTAAATATGCTTTATATCAAATTTGAAAATAACTGTAATGGTAGTTGATCAAGAAGTTAAAAATGCCCAGTTGTTAACAGACAGACAGAAAACACACGACGTCGCAAGCCAACAAATTGCAATCAGTCACCTGAGTTTACTCTGGTGACCTAAAATGACAACTTTAAAAATAGTTTTTTACGGCCTTAGATTTTCCATTCTTTTTCTTTCTTTCTTTCGTTTGTGTGTTTACTTTTGAAAAAAGGGCTGTTCAAATTTACAAATAGTAAGTGCTGATTGGCAAATCCCTATAAGAAATTGACAACCCTTCATCATGCATTGAGCAATACTTATGAAATTGTCCTTCTCATCATAATCTACGCGACGAAGAAAGTTTAGGTACATGTATATTGGAATTTTCTGATAAGCAATCCGAGAATGTGAAAAAAAAAATACTTAAGAGTATATGTAATATCAATACAAGGGAAATGAGAACCAGTCATGTTTCTTTAGTAGATACTGGTGATGTCACTTCCACTTTTGGGATATTATCGAAACTTCTGTGTCTCTTCACAATTAAGTCCCCACCCGGAAGCGCACCGGAGAGAGCTGGTGTTGATACACATCTTGCAACAATAGCAAATGGATTGCTCTCCTGTGTCAAATGATTGCTATAATTTGTATTTGTATTTGAAGAGAAATGAATCATTCTCTTGATTTTCTTCCGGAACGACCTGGACTTCTGTCGAGTCGGACCCGTGTACTCTTTGGCTTTGTCCACCGTTGCTGTTAAATCCGGAACACTACTAGACCTTGCGTACACTTTCTTGCTGGATCTGTTAAATAGGAATCGCTTTGTTTTGGTAAACTTAGCTATTTCGTCAGCGCACTCGTGTCTTCCTGTAAATCGAGCCCATTCCTCTGCACAAAGTTGTCTTCCATGGTCTCGTAGTTTAGGATTTGCTCCTACAGATTTTGAAAAAAAATATCCATCCAATTTTTATTTTTGTAACGTATACTTCTTTGACCATATAAATGAGACATGAACAAATCAACGGTACACAGGTACTGTACTCTATCTTAGAGCTGATGCATATCATTACAGTATGTAGCACATGTTTAAAATTTTCCTAATGGTCGAAAAGTTTTATCTTCCTTAACCCTTTTCACCTCAAAATGTATTAAATGTATAGATGCAGATCCTTTTATAGGAAATTAAATGCTGACATGAACTTTCCTAAATTCATAAAAAGGAAGATGACATTTTACATATTGCATGTATATGTAAATAGGCTAAGTTAACATCGTGTTAAACGTAATCATAGTTCCAAAACACATATATACAAAATCGAGTGTAGGGCAACACGGACCTCCGACAAAAGCGAAGACAGGATCAAGTGCAATGGAGGAGTAAGCATCCTCTACTGACCGGTCACACCTGCCGTGAGCCCTTAATCGAAATAAAGTAAACGGGATTACCCGTATAATAGTTAGTTGAAAATTTCGTCCACGGTAAATTTTTTATTTCAATGGGTCAAAAATAAAACGCCCTTCAAAATTACATCTTAATAAAACAAAGTTTTGGTAACACCTATCTAGTGGTGTCAGGTCGAGTTGCGCGGTATAGATATCCGGAGCATTCGTGATTGGGCGATTGTTGGTTCGAACCATGACCGCTCAGCACAAGAAATAAAAGACGCTGGATTTATCAAATACGAAAGCCTATTAGTATCATGTAAAATATGTTAAAATTAATTCACCTTACTACTAAATCGTGCTATTTACGAAAAGATCTCTAATTCGAGATATATGTATTACGAAAAGATCTCGTAATTTCGAGATAAATGAAAGTATCATCGTAATCTCTACGACGGAAGAATATCTCGTAACGTTCGAGATTAATCACTCGTAATTCGTAATTACACGAATCGAGAAAGATCTCGTATTACGAGATGAGATTAATCTCAGTAATTACGAGATAATATTGTATAATAAAGCTGAGATGCTACAATACATCTGAAAAGATCTTAAATTTATGTTCCGATAAAGTGCAATGTGAGAGAGACAAATATCTATGGAAAGTTATTTTGCATTTGGTGGATTATAAGAAGTACCAAGTGTTGCATCGGGTGTTGGTCTGCTTGTGTTATGCACGAAGAGAGTAACAGAGAGAGAGCTGAGAGATAAGAAGAAGAGAGAAGAGAATAGAGAGTAAAGACGAGCATTAGTAGACGAGAGTCACAGAGAGAGACGAAGTTCAAATCATAACTTATATTGTTGATAATATGTCTCCGAGATTAGCACTTCTTTCCAAACTATTAGTATATGAAAAGAATTGTCACCACTAATAAACTCGCACAGCTAAATCCGTCTTGTTTATTGAAAAATCCTAATTGTAAGTCAATTATACTGACGTGAGTCTACTCCTCCTAACCTAAGGCCCAGATTACCCCCCCTCCCCCTTCCCCCTTCCCATCTATTACGAATGGAAGTAAATATTGTTTTCTGCGAGATAGTAAAAGAACCTCCTGCAAAATAGAATGCCTATAACACACATATAAATTACTACGTCAGTGAACACTAGTACATTTACTGTGCCTTAGAAGCATACGTTGCCGCGAGGACGAATGTACCAGCACGTGCAACCAATGCAGGAATACAAGGTGTCGAACTTTCAAATTACAGTCACACTAAGCATTGTGATTAGTTTAGCATTACACATATACATGTACAATAATCGTGCAAACTTTATAGTGAGAAGTATATCGTCGTATTCTTTTATTGTTTTTGAATAGATTAATGAACTTTATCATGCTGTAATTGACCTGTTTACCTGTCAATAATGTACTTGGCATGATTCGATCGAACAATAAAACAATGACAGAAATATCGCAAGGCAATATTTATAAATTCTCGTAATCATAAGAAAAAGAATTATCTCGTAATTACGAGATAACTTTCTTCGTAATTACGAGATAACTTATCTCGTAATTACGAGATAATATCTCATTCTAGATAACTATCTCGTAAGTACGAGATCTTTCTCGTAATTACGAGATAATTTTCTCGTAATAACGAGATCTTTTCTCGTAATTACGAGATATTATCTCTAATTACGGATCTTTTCTCGTAATTACGAGATCTTTTCTCGTAATTACGAAATAATTATCTCGTAATTAGAGATAGTGAAAGTTAAAATTTATTTTTACATGATACTAATAGGCTTTCGTAATCAAATGATACTTCAATAAATTAAATAAATAAGATAGAATTATAAACAATGGGAATCCCGTGTCGCGGTAAGCTTTGGCATGATAATAACCGCGTCTTCGTTGTTGTGTTAGACTCTACATTACTGTTTCCCCCAAGCAACCAACTTTAATATACTAGTCGATCCCGTCGTCTTAGCTATTACACGTGACAGTTTACCTGCATACAGAAGAAGTTTAGCACAAGACTCCTGCCTTGCAGCGCCGCTTTCATTAACGTTAGCTATACACTGACAGTTTAACCTCATACAGAAGAAGTTTAGCACAAACGTCCTGCCTTGCAGCGCCGCTTTCATTAACGCCGTGAAACCTGCTTTGTTTTTGTATCCACTCGGATTTCTCTGAATTCATGCAGGAGAACTCGTACAATCTCTCGGTAGCTACAATGTGTTTCATCGTAAATGCACTTTAATTGACAAAACGGAAGGTTCTCAAAACATTGCTACAAATAGAAATAAATAAAACGTAAAATCGCCCAAACATAAAATTTTATTGATGCATCAATTACTTTCAAGTCATAAAATCTGTTAGTTGAAAAATACTTACACAAGATCTACATTAAAAATTTATACCTATTTACGTTCGCCCCCCCCCCCTCCCCAATTCTTTGTTGATCACTATTCACTAACTTACATGTACATTGGTGGTGGGGGTAAATCCAAATATCTACGTACTCGCCTTTCAAAATGGAGAAACTGACCTATTTTCTAGACTCATTAGAAGTCGCAACATGTATTGAAGACTTCATAATGCGAGTTGATCGACGAATTTGCGTATAAAGCAAAACGACCAAGGCGAATCAACTCTGCAATGACATATAAGCATTAACCACCAGCTCCCCTTGGAATACCGCTTGAGCAGCAAAGATGAGAGGCGTATTTCCTTCCTTTCGCCTAAGTTCACATCCACCTCTGGGATTTCAGACAGTAACTGCACTATTGGAAGTATTCCAGATGTACATGCATGGCAAAGAGACGTCTGTAATGTAAGAAACAACAAGAAATGTTTGAGAAACATAAACTGCCCCATGGTGCAAAATTCAAAATCTTATTATGAAATTGGTGCTTTATACAAGCAAAACTAATCACTAACAAATAAGGGTAAAATACTATTTTCATGATAGATGCAAGTTTAACAAAATACAAACATATATGACAAATCTTTAGCAATTTTGAAATGCCTATCAGATTGACCTGATCTTTGCCATGTGACCCAAAAATATTAGGATCATTTACTTTTAAGACAACACCTGTACCAGTTCTAGTTGTTATCAAGCAAAGGGGTCAAAAGATTTTGACGGAACACATGGTTAAAACCAGTAATTTACCTTGATCTTTAACTTGTGACCTTAAAATCAACAGGATCATTTAATCTCTAAGGACACACCCTATGCCATGTTGTTGATATCAAGCAAAGGGGTCAAAAATATTTGAGCAACAACACATGGGTTAGACTATGATTTGACCTTGACCTTTGACTTTGTGACCGAAATCAATAGGGATCATCTACTCTCTAAGGACAATCCTAGGCCAAGTTTGTTGATATCAAGCAAAGGGTCAAAAATATTGAGTGACAGCACATAGTCTACAGACTGACCACTTGACCTTGTCACCATGTGACCGAAAATCAATAGGGATCATCTACTCTCTAAGGGCATCCCCTGTACCAAGTTGGTTGTATATCAAGCAAAAGGTCAAAGATATGAGCGGACAGCACATAGTCTACAACTGACCACTTGACCTTTGACCATGTGACCTGAAAATCAATAGGATCATCTACTTCTAAGGGCAACCCTGTACAAGTTTGGTTGATCAAACAAAGAGTCAAAAGATATTGAGCGGACAGCACATAGTCTACAGACTGACCACTTGACCTTACCATGTGACCTGAAAATCAATAGGGATCATCTACTCTCTAAGGGCAACCCCTGTACCAAGTTTGGTTGATATCAAGCAAAGAGGTCAAAAGATATTGGCCGGACAGCACATGTCTACAGACTGACCACTTGACCTTGCCTCGACCATGTGACCTGAAAATCAATAGGGATCCATCTACTCTCTAAGGGCAACCCCTGTATCAAGTTTGGTTGATATCAAGCAAAGGTCCAAAAGATATTGAGCGGACAGCAACATAGTCTACAGACTGACCACTTGACCTTGACCTTCGACCATGTGACCTGAAAATCAATAGGGATCATCTACTCTCTAAAGGCAACCCATGTACTATAGTTTGGGATATCAAGCAAAGGGGTCAAAAGATATTGACGGACAACACATGGTTCAGACGACATCTACAACTGACCTCTTGACCTTGACCTTTGACCAGTATGACCTGAAAATCAATAGGTCATCACTCTCTAAGGGCAACCCTGTAGCAGTTTGGTTGATATCAAGCGAAGGGGTCAAAAGATATTTGAGCCGGACACATATGGGTCTACAGACATACCGACCGACCGACATACATGTACCAACCGACCGACATACCGACCGACCGACCGACAGGTGCAAAACAATATGCCCCCTCTTTTTCAAAGGGGGGCATAAAAATCATAGCAACACGTAGTGGGGCTCAGCGGTCACCTGCATACATGTAACTAACATGCAACAATCGCTTCTTTCAGACACGGAGAACATATACTAACGTCGTACAAAATGAGGTCTAGGACAGATCACTTGATATTACAAGTTTTGTAGAGTTCAAATGTTTATTCGTTCACACAAACAATACACAAATGTCATCATAACCAGTAGAAAATCACAATCTTTCACAGTGTCTTATGAGTGATGGGAGGTAGCACATTAAGGTTTCAAAAGTGTGCTGTAGAAGGGAGTAAAATGGGAATAACTCCGGCAAAGAGAAGCTACTGCGGCTTGCTGTCAGGAATTAATTATCACGACAGTTGTAATTATCAAAACATTCTATAGCACTAAGTTGTCAAGAATTTACTATTGTCAGAATTACCATTTTCAAGATTTCATTTGTCAGGATTCTGTCAGATTTCAATTTTCAGGAATTTACTTGTCAGGGTTCAGCATTTGTAAAATTATTGTAATGTATCTAAATATTAAATAGAAAAGAAGTGCACTGTATTAAATAGACTCTTGACGATTACATGTATTATGGTATCTTGTCACCAGGTTCAATTTGTACCTAAATATCTCTTAATTTTGCCCTGACAATGATGTGTTTGCGGAAGCTATCTGCCTAAACGGAACTGCGTCCTCTCTTATATAGCCTCAGCATTTAAGGTAGGGATTGGACAATCAAATTAATTGATGTTCCTGACAGGAAAAACTTATCTCAACTTAGGCAATAAAATCCATAACTAGCTATAAAAATGCTATACAAAGTAATATTAATCGATTTAACAAATATAATTGAATAACTTGCATTGTTAATTACATGTAATTGAAATAGATGCTGAATTCACTGCACCACCAGTATCCATTGCACATTGGAACGGAAAACGCAGCGCATTGATCGTTTCAATGTGCAGTGAATATAAGAAATGAATCATATATTTTTTCGGGTGATGCAGGTATCACCGAATTTAGGACGGTAAAACTGCATCAATGCGCTTCGTCTAAAATATCGGTGATAACCTGCATATCATCCGAAAAAATATAAGATTTATTTCTTATCATTTAATTTTATAGTACGTACAACACCAAAATAATGTTCATTAGACTTATAAAATTGTTGTTCAGGTACGTGATCGAAAAATCACTTGAAATAAAATTAAATGATACTTTCAACACGCAAAAAAATATATAATTCATTTAAACTGATAAGCGCTGATAAGTAGTCATTTAATGAATTTTATTTATTCAGAATCAAAAACAAACAATCCACATATCAATTTCTTTATTTTTCTCATCGTAATATGATACGTAATTAGAGTTTACCTTGATTTATTTGTAAATTTTGAGTACTCTGGTAGACCCCAGATTTCGTGACGTCATGTAATGGAAGTCAGGCCTTGGAAGGAATGTACAAAATATCGTAAAAATATGTCATTACGAGTGACTTTACGAACTTTGAAGCGACGGATGGGAATGAAACTCATTTTTGAGCTTAACCGTGCCGCTATTTATTGATTAAAATTCAGATACCTGTGAAGAAAACAACCACATATTCATGAATGGGTGATAATGCTACAATAATGCTCCTGTCGGGGCTCTCCTGTTCATCGAGCGAAAATCAGTAAATATTACATTGCTAATGACAAAGTAATAATTTAATATAACAAGATGGCAAGTACAATCACCGGATTTGAATATAAAACATCTAATTACATTTGAAATGAACACAACTAGAAAACCTTGTCTATTTCATAAACTCCCAACAAGATCTTGTGACGGAAATTGGACATCGTGGGAAATTTACACGATTCAAAGATCTTTATAATTTGATACCAGAGCGACTAAAGGAGGTGTAATCGAAATGAAAGGACATTTGACTAAGTATTGAGGTAAAGATTTTAATTCTCTCCACAGCAAACAGCTTTCAAACTTCACCAAGTGGCCGTGTGCGATTCGTGGTAGCCATTTTAAAAGTGGCGAATAAACATCACTAAAGTCTTGATGATTTCATACAATGGCAGCCTCGTGCTCCATGCACTAAGCTCTGTGCTCCTCAAAAATTGACATGCGTTGGATACTCAAATTAAACTGGACAAATCAAACAGGCAATGGAACATTTCTTACAGTTAAGCACAATAATTATGGAAAGCCAAAGGGTTCAATATTCTAATCTATCCATGTAATAATGTATTTGCTTTTACTAAATGTGGTATTTGTTCAATGTTTATATAAAAATGTGAATCCTTAACTTGACATCTGTAGTCCGTAAATGTGCATTGGTTATTTGAATTTCGTAAGATTTAAACTGTATATGATGTCTTTGTACATAGATGTGTAACATTAGTAAATGCATTATTTTTGCAATGTAAATTGAAAACCGGGTCTCTGTTCATTTGATGCGAGTTACAATACTTATTATTTGGTAACCCGTCCAATGTTAGTTGGGCTTTTGTATTTTCATCATTCGTGATTTGTAATTCAACATTTGTAAGCTTAAATGCACCATTAAAACGAAAGAGGGCGCGCGCCTCAGAATTTTATGGGTGTCGGGTGGTTATATGACTTTTGAAATTTTTGCCCCTTTACATGGCATTAGGGACGGCCAGAGAGATAAAACGATAAAAATCTTGATAACCTCTAGAAAATCTATGTCCGTTGCCAGGTGCCGCTGAATGCAAAAAAAAACCCCACCCACAACAAAGAACCCATAAACCTCAAATATAAAAAGGGGAGGGGGGAGCTGAACAGACCTCACAATAAATGTACATGTATATATCACACTACATGGTACAAATGATAACGCAATTTGACATTAAAATTTCGTCTGTCTCGTGAGGAGAGGCGGCTAGAATTGAATACCTGAATAACATTTTGAAAACCTGTTTATCGACTGATTAACAATGGCTCATTCCATATTACAATCCTCAGTGCCACCAATACATTTCTCGCTAAATTGACGAAACGTAGGAAAATATAACCGACTAGTTCCAATACTAATGCATTGTTCTGTCTGTCGAGTAGTGATCAGTATATAGTGGCAATGTCCTATCGTACTATCAACCATATGCATGAGTTCTAATAGCCATAGGCAGAGATAAGTGCTTGAGAACTGAACCACACATTCCCTTCCCCCGCGTTGTTGGACCTTGGATTTTTTTTCCATACATCACCCTTTAAGACCATTTCGGATCTACTCGTAACTTATACTACCAAGCCTAAAAATTTCCTAATACAAATATTTTATGAATATCGCATCAAACTATATGCACATAATACAAGGTTGCGAACTTCGCCTACCAGCTGAGAGGCACTGCTGATATATTTTTGAAGTGTCCTATCAAACTACATCTAACCCCAGGCCGTACCCTGAACATTTCTTGCAACATGACTTTGACTACGGATAACTCCGTTTACCTGATCAAGATAAAGGACTCACGGCAGGTGTGACCGGTCGACAGAGGATGCTTACTCCTCCTATGCACCTGATCCCACCTCTGGTATATCCAGGGGTCCGTATTTACTGAACTCTTAATTTGTATTCCGTTTAGGACTTTAATTTTATGAGATTGATCATAGTTCGTTATCTTTGCATTTTTATTAAAGTGCACAATTATAAAGTGGGCTATGAATTGAAGAGAAGACAGATCATTATGATGATATGAAAATACTATGATACTAGGCGCGGCGCCGCCTACATGATTTTTGGTTTTACCCTTTTATATGACAATGATTGATTGCAATGGAAAGGATCAGAAGAACGCTTAGATGTGTTGCAAGGTTACCATAACTGAAAATCTCCAGTTCAGAAACATCACACATCNCGCTTAGATGTGTTGCAAGGTTACCATAACTCAAAATCTCCAGTTCAGAAACATCACACATCTGTTATCGCTGAATAATGTGCGCGTTGATGTTCTAATCACGAAAGCTGCATCACAATAGACTGGAAAAAAAGGTTTTTCTCAACATTCAAGCAATACACAAGTATTGATATGAATAAGGTGCCAAAGGAATTCAAACAGCAAATGAGACAACACCATTGTTACTCTGGAGCATACATTTCGTTATCCATCGATGTGTGTCATAGAAAGACATTTCTTGTAACTGGGTGAAAAAGCCATGCATACTATTACAGGCAATTGATGGAAATACTGCTAGACATTACTTATATAGTAATCAGTTCATTTGCCGTTAGCTTCACGTAAATTGAAATGGCGATTATAGCATAAGGATGCGACTTTTACGAGGGATATACCAAAAATAATAACACTTGGATGTTTTCACCCACATTTATTTATCTTTGATCCATTGATTCGTTCCTGCCCTTCAAAGTACTCACCCTTGGCCTATATACACTTTTTAGACAATCCAATTCTGGAAACATTTTTATACTCCTCACTAGGGACACCCATCATATACTGATAAATTGCAGACCCAAGAGCATTTCGTGATTTGTATCTTTTTCCAGATAGGTGGAATTTAAGTTTGGGGAACATAAAGAAGTCGCACGTGTTGAATCCGGAGAAAACAGGGTGATAGGGGGTGGGGGTAAGCACCGTGGGGGTGGTAGGACAGTAACCTCTTCCGCTTCCAAATACTCGGTCATAATCCGTGCTTTGTGTGCAGCGCTTTCGTCGTGCAAAAGTCGGAGAACTTCAGAACCGTCTTGGGGCGATGCCTTTCGTAATATTTCTTCAGTTTTTTAATACAACATTTTCATAGAAGTTACCTGTGACTGTTTGCCCTTTGGCAATTTGCATGACAGGGCCTTTATTGTCAAAAATAACATACTAAGGGCTCAAGGCGGGTGTGACCGGTCAGCAGAGATGCTTACTCCTCCATGACACCTGATCCTACTTCACTTTTGACGGAGGTCGTTACCCTTCACTCGACTTGTATATATTATGTTTCGATTAACACATTGTTTTACTCGCCAATTTATATACAATTAAGGGATCCTACTGTACCCCACTCATATGGCGCTGCTACCCACCCAATGGATCTACGTGCCACCCCACTCATATGATCTAACTGCCACCCACTCTATTGGTCTAAGCCTGCTGCACCCATCTCATTATTAGGAATCTAACGCTGCTTGCACCCACACTCTTTAGGATCTAAGCGCTCTTGCACCCCACACACTCACTTATTAAGGAATCTAAAGCGCGCTTTGCCCCCACACTCCCTTATAGGGATCTAAGCTGCTTGCACCCCACACCTCACTTATTAGGGATCTAAGCGCTAGCTTGCACCCCACACCTACAACTTATTAGGTGATCTAAGCGCTGCTTGCCCCACACCTCCTTATTAGGGAATCTATAGGCTGCTTGCACCCCACACCTCACCTTATTAGGATCTAAGCGCTGCTTCACTCCACACCTCACTTATTAGGATAAGCGCTGCTAGTTTATGGACTAGCGCTGCTTGCAACCCACACTCATTATTAGGATCTAAGCGCTGCTTGCACCACACTCACTTATTAGGGATCTAAGCGCTGCTTTGCAAACCCCACACTCTTACTTATTAGGGATTCTAAAGCGTGCTGTGCAACCCACACCTCACTTATTAGGGATCTAAGCGCTGCTTGCAACCCACATCCACTTTATTAGGGATCTAAAGCGCTGCTTGCACCCCACATCTCACTTATTAGGGATCTAAGCGCTGCTTGCACCCACCTCACTTATTAGGATCTAAGCGCTGCTTGCACCCAGACCTCACTTATTAGGATCTAAGCGCTGCTTGCACCCACACCTCTTATAAGGGATCTAAGCGCTTGCTTGCACCCCACACTCACTTATTAGGATTAAGCGCTGCCTTGCACCCCACACCTCACTTAATTAGGAATCTAGCCGCTGCTTGCACCCACACCATCACACTTATTAGAGGATATAAGCGCGTAAAATACAAGCGTCTTATATATTCCTATTCTTACCCTTAATTGGGATTTAAGGATCTTAATTCGCACAAGCTTCACGTATAAAGTAGCCAAGGAAGCAACATTACATAAGTGGTATGTAAATGGTCATCTCACTACAGAGTGCATTGTGGTTAATGAACCTATTAGTAATTGTCGCTCTGGACGTATTTACCTCGTGGGTGGTTATCAGTGGGAGGCTATATCTGTGATTTACGTAACAACACCTGTTTAGTAATTAATTGTGATAATGTTATACATGTCTATTAATTGGGGGATTGAAATACCAGAGTACGTCATTATGCAGTATCTCTACAAAGCTGAAAGGGCAGTGTACAATATGCGACAATGTAAATACGGCGCTACATAATTGACAAGTGTAATCACCATTGTTTCGTCCATCAATAGCACAGCCATCTGTTCTTTGGTATCCAGAAAACCCTCTAACATCCGCAAGATCGATTAATATGTACAAAACTTCACTCCGCAGGGAGTCGTTGATCACTTCACTGTTAATGAATTCTGTATCAAACCATTGCGTTAATGGTAAATCTACTACGTCCCATAGGTTTGACTCTTTTTAACAGTTTGGGTCCATTGGTCAGCTCTAAGCTCGCGACATCGCTGACATGTTAAGTGATTGTAGTTCTCGAAACAAATATTAATGATGGAATATTTGCATGAATCAATGCAGTTTTGTTGAGGTGTTCGCAAACTTCTGTATTGCTGATGAGCGTTTGAGTAAAACTGAATTTGCCCCTGTTCTGAAGCTCTAGTTTTAATTTAAATATTGATGTATATTCCCTGTACTTATGTAAGCTACTTAATTAATCTGCCTATAGAATAGACTCACGTCTATATCATATCAAGGAAACATTAAAATCGATATTTAATGCACATGTATAATGAATTATCTCAGCTTCTCTGTCATATGTCAGGAGATGAACAAGACATACAATGAAACGCGGGTCGTTGACCGAGTCACTGTATATACATGTACTTCAGAAGTAGAGTATACCCATTTAATTTTACTGGTTTCATGTTTTTTCTCTTGCTAAATTCTGATTGTTGAACTTTGAAAATATAAGGATGGAAAAAAATGAAAGGCCATATTACTAAACCACGGACAAAAAAACCGTTTTGAAATTTGTTCAATCTGGATTTGGGGGATTGTATATTTATTGAACAATTCTTTTCTTTTAAAAAAAAAAAGGTGAGTAGTGAGAGGTATTATATACATCAAAGCATCTTTTCTTAGAGAGGTTGAAAACAAAGTGATCATATTCTTCCCTTCTTTATTTCTTCTCTGTGCAGAAATTTTACTCATTCTTGTCAAAAAGAATACAAAACAATAAAAGTAGTATACGATGCAGTTATAGCTAATATCTTTCTCAATATGCTGACGACACGGTTAGTTTTTCACGATTCACCTAGATTTCTTGTCGCTGCATGATACTATCTAGAATAGATAGACTACTATTAAGCTTTCTCAAACTAAAAATAAACAGCACCAAAAAAATGTTTGGACATATAGGGTTTTAAAGTACATGTATATGACCACGATCGGTTTCCGCAGTGGTCAGAACCGCGAGGGGAAGATGCCATGACTGTGACCTCGTTGCCGTCGACCGAGAAGCTCCCAGTTCGCGCGGGGACCAAGAACCTCCCGGCCCTTCATCGCTTAAATTTTCCTTGTGTGCACGTGACAATCAGCAGACACTGCTCCCTGGGCAGCTATCTGCGAGTGTGCACTGGAGGGGATTCGCGTCGGCGTCCGATGGTCGATGGCGACAGTTAGAGTGGGTATACTTTCAATTTACCGGGAATAGAATTCTCTGTAGATATGGCAAAGAATTTACTAAAATTTCACAGATACGCCCGTGAAATAGAAAAATATGGACACCCACTGGACGAATCATAATTGTCATAATTCCGTACACCATACAATACATATGTACATGTATCTGTATGTATACAGCTATTCAAAACACAACTCCCCATATCACTGTGCTGTATGAACTTTTCTTTAAATATAAGGTTAAAAAGTTTGTAGCAATTAAATTACACAAAAGAATTGAAATTTGAAAAACTTTCGGCGAACCCAGGAAAACCACATACATGTATCATTGATCTGTAACTCAAAACATGAAGTATACAACCAACTATGCAGTGTGTTACATGTAGTAATTGTAGATTGAAACCAAAGTCTCCATTGTTTCACTGATTACAAATAGAATTAATAATAACAATAACGATTAAATTTGATTGCTCGATCCATTTATAGATAACATATTTCCCAAGCATCGCAACTGTCCCAATTGTATTGAACTCGCACTATGTTATCATAATTAATCAGTTTGTTACAAGAATACTCAGGTGCAAGAAAAAAGTTCAAAGTAAAAATATTACTATCAAATCAGTTGATATATGATCATTGAAATTTTGTAACATACCTTACCAGTTTGATCTCTTTCGTTTAATTCCTCGTCTGTAGGAGCATCATCAAGTATATTTTGAATTGCTTCAAAATCATATTCCAAACACGCTTCCAAAAGTGTGTATTCGTCGTAGAAATCGTCTGAAAACGTCATTATGAGATCGCCTCTTCGACGTTGATCGTCAGCCATTTATGCCAACTTTAAATCATTGAGAAGTATCTCTGGAAAAAAAAAAGAAAGAATAAAAACCAATGACATGTCGCCAGAGACATTTCAATCGGAATCAAAATTAGTACTAGAGCCCTAATTAACAACACCCCCCCCCCCCCCAATTGAATGCTAACTTATGACATGAATAATGAATACTATTTGTAATGAGCATTTATAAAATTCCCAGAAAACTCTGTAAATATCTCCTCGGAAAGGCAACTTACAACAAATGATGACACTCGATCACAAGTCTGAATAGATTAATTCCGGCGACGTGTTCCTAACTACACGTGTAGGTAAACGTACACGAGAAGGAGTGAAAATACCTAATTGGCAATATCTAATCACTACTGAGAATCCCATCGCAGCAGATTCTTCATATCTGGTAACACATCACTAGCAATGCGCGATCCGAGATTTATACCATCCGAAAAAAATAAGAGTAGCCAAGGGGGTTCGTGTAGATTCCTCGTCAAAATGAAGCTAGACAGTGCTTCTATTAGTCAATTCTGTTACTGACAAATCAATTGATGTGAAGAGTCTATAAACTGATAAAAATCCTTATGTATTCCATTCACGCCAACACAAGTCCAGTTTTGATAGCTGCGTACCTATCTTTGTACAAACAGAGTTAATGTGACCAAATTATCTGAAAAGAAAAACTGACGTCATTTCTATAGGAGATCAATGTCAATTTACAAATCCAATTTACTGCTCTAAACAAATTATCGCATCATCGTTACATCCAAAAATCATACCTGGATATATGTGTTATTGATTTCTTTTTGTATTTACTTTACATAAAATCGGAAAAGCTTTCGAATGCAAAATAATGTATTAAAGTAACTTTAGACTACAACCAAAAAAAAAAATCAAAAAAAAAAAAATCAGATAAATGAGAAGCTGGTCTATTGAATGAGAACTTGTTTTGTCTGCTTGAGGCTCGAATCGAAGCAAACACGAACAAAACACATTCTAACTAAATTCAGGTTAAAAGAACTTGAATGAATTAGATGAATAAATAAATGCTTATTTGTGAAAAAAACTATTGTCTTGGCCGTGTTCAACTGGCTTGACTTTAAAGTAAACAGCCACATTGCCTTGAATTTTCCGTTCATTCGGTTTATATATGTATTATATCTATCTTAATTGTTCGTCTGATAGGGACGCAAACGGCTCTTCTAGTGAAAAGCCGAAATTTCAGCCTAAAACACGATATAATGGATCAACCGTTACTTCAAGACATAATCAAGGAACGGACATACCTACCCAGACCATATGAACCCGATCTCAGAAACAAGAAATAATGTTTGATTTAATGTTAAGTAAAACAATGTGTTTGTGAGACACTAATACCCCCGTATTCCACATGCTAGTGGAAAAGGCTTGTCATTAGGATTAAAACACCTGAAATACGTACCATTCAAAAGTTATGGCCAAATTTAACATTTTTGAAAATTTATTTGCTTACAGGGTTGATATATTTAAAGTATAATTCGGTTTGTTCATTTGTTGTTCTGTATATCAATAGGATTTTTTGTTCTATTTGTTTGTCTCTCCGTTTGCCTTTTTTTTTAAAAACTTAATTTGTTGACAATTGTGGTTGTTTGTTTTTCGATTTCTTTGTTTATCATATTTTTGTTGATTGGCAGTAGTTGGTCTATTTGTTTATCGATCTGTTTGTTGGCTGTGATTTGATCTATGTGCTAACACGATTACGAGAAATGTTACATTGTGGATACATACGATTTTTTGGGTAGTTAGGTGGATCTCAAAATGCAAATTTGATTCATTTAAGGTTTAATTTTGACTTCTATGAAATCAATCCAAAATATAAGAAAAAGTTGACCTTTGGTCATTTGATCTGTTAACCTGAACACTTGAATATGTATTTATTTGTGACTGTTTTTGGAATTGTGATGCAGCATCATGTTGTCAATTTGGGAACATTACACACAAAAGCAAGCCTTCTATGCACTTTCTAACAATTTGTCACTTTTCATTGTGCACTTTCATAGAAAATTGAGAGGTTCAAAAATAAATCGTTACGGAGAAACCTGTTACAATTAAGAAAACCTAATTCGATTCTTTAATGCATACACACAAATAAAAGTATTTGTCTAAGGTACATGTGCCGTATCAAACAGCATTTTGCTCGATGTGGATATTTTGTTATCATGATAAACTATGAAAAATAATGTGATTGACAGCTTTAACAAATTATATACGCCCCCGTGGGGATCCGGGTTAGAATAGGTCCCCAGCATCCCCTTGCGTGTCGTAAGAGGCGACTACATGGGGCGGTCATTCGGATGAGACCGCAAAAACCGAGGTCCCGTATCACAGCAGGTGTGGCACGAAAACGATCCCTCCCTGCTCAAAGGCCCTGAGTGCCGAGCATAGGCCTAAAATTTGCAGCCCTTCACCGGCAATGGTGACGTCTCCATATGAGTGAAATATTCTCGAGTGGGACGCAAAACAGTAAATAATCAATCAATCAATCAAATTATATACGTGTATTGAAGGGGTACTGGTCTACTCAAAATAATGAAAAACAGTAAATAGAATATTATTAGAAACATCATGGGAGAAGAAAATGTATATTATAGTCGATCTGAATGATTATTACATGTTTAAACATGAAATTTAATTCCCCTTCCATTGTTACCCCCACCAAAAACGGCGGCGTTTATTCATTCAGTACTTTATTCATTTATTTGTTTGTGGGTGTGAACTCTAGCAACTTTATGGTCAGATCGCTTTGAAAATGTATCTCAGTGGTATGAGGAATTAAGAACCATTGAATTTTGGTAGTGATCCAGATCCGACCTGAGGACAGAACATAATGTAACTTGTGCCAAAAATCGCTTTACTGTCAATAATGTAACCATCGGGCAAAAATCGCTTTATGTAATAATGTAACCTCGTGCAAAAATCCTTTATGTAATAATGTAACCTCGTGCAAAAATCGCTTTAGTATATGTAACCTCGTGTGCAAAAATCGCTTTAATGTAAGTAATGTACTCGTGGCAAAAATGCTTAATGTAAGTAATGTAACCTCGTGCAAAATTCGCTTTATGTAATAATGTAACCTGTGCAAAAATACTTTATGTAATAAGATGTAACCTCTGTAAAATCTGCTTTCAAAAATATGTACAGATGTATCTTGGTCTATAAGGAAGTTTGGTGTTGACCCGGATCCAGATCCTGAAGAATTTAATGTAACATTGGCGGAGGTCTGCAATCTTTGATTGCTCTTCAAAATAGTTCTCTATAGAGACCGTCTACACTTCGCCACGCAGTGTTTACCTTCCAAATTCCGCGTGCAATGTCACATGATCATGAATCTTTCATGATTTTTTTTTAAATTCACTATCCGACTTGGAGAAAACATGATTACTTTTTTAAAATTGTATACATTGACTTAAAATGCAAAATTTGCAGAAAAAATGTATAGCTTATATAACTTGATATAAAACACATGCTTTTTATTTTTCAGGAGAATATCTAGAATAACTGTATTGTCAGAAAAAAAAATCAAAGGGTTTTAAAACAGGAAAAGTATAGAACATTGGTTACTCTTGTTTATTATACAGATGATGCTGTGTCCTATAATGCTTCAAAGGTTGATTAATATGTAATGTTTTATTTGGATCAGTGAATTTAGTGACTGTAAATTTCACAAACTTGTTAGCCTTTTGAAAGAATCTCGTTTTGTGGGAACGAATTCCATTTCGAGAGATCGAATCTTATTTCTCGAGATCGAATCTTATTTCGTGGACTATATTTTTTAAAAACTTCTTCCACCTGTCCTAAACCATCCACCGTAAAAAAAAAAAAAACTGATACAGGCAAGTGATAAAAAAACCCCTCCAAAATGCTCTCGATCTTTGATTTCGGGGTATAAAATAAAGAATTACAGTTCCAAATTACTCACCCAAACTATATTGAGCTACACATAAATAAAAAGATGGGTATATAATATGGCATCTTTCCAAGAACTTGATTTTCTTTGAATTACTCATGTGCATTTATTTCTCAACTTGAACAAAACCTCTATTCACAAAACGCATTCAACTGCATGTTATGTTTTTAAAAGTGCTTTGTTTTGAAATAAACTGCTCTTAGTAATAAATTCAGTTGAGAATTTCTTGATATTGATTAGCAAAACAAATTACATGCATTGTGAAACTTACATACCCTTTGTTAGACTGTCATTTTCGTACTAGATTTGACGACGGGTAATCCCGTTTACTTTGTTTCGACTAAGGGCTCACGGCGGGTGTGATCGGTCGGCAGAGGATGCTTACTCCTCCATGGCACCCGATCCTGCCTTCGCTTTTGTTGGAGGTCCGTGTTGCCCTACACTCGACTTTGTATATTATGATTACGTTTAACACATTGTTAACTTCGTCAATTTATATTGATCGTGTAGAAAGTCGCAGAAACTTTGTTACACGTAACTTCATATACTTAAATATACAGTGTAAATGACAACTAATNGTGTAGAAAGTCGCAGAAACTTTGTTACACGAAACTTCATATACTTAAATATACAGTGTAAAAAGTGCATAAAATTCGCGCAAACGCTTAGTCCTGATGGGATACAAAACTCTCGAGGTCACCCAGAGTCAATTTTGAACATATATTCTGCGATACTTGTCTAGACACTTTGTTTGCACATTACCCTTGCGTGTTTCAATGGAACTTTGTTTACACTTTACCCTTACGTGTTTCAATGGAATTGTCAATATTGCTCTCTGTAAAGCAACAAGATTGGCATTATTTTGTGGACAGAAACTGAATTTTGATTTTTCAGTTTTTCTTAGGAATGCAAAAAGAAAGAACAAGATAAATGTTTCTCATTGATGAAAGAGGTTTTTTTCAACCAAAGAAAAGAAACGTTTTCGTCAAGGTACNGTTTCTCATTGATGAAAGAGGTTTTTTTCAATCAAAGAAACGTTTTCGTCAAGGTACATGTATAAAATGTTAAGTAAACCTCGAGACACAACAATGACCTTTTAACATCGGTATGTGATAGAATGTGTACGTTGCTCAATTTGTCTGCAATATAGCCCACTAGAATGTACAAATAGTTTGACACAGATAAACCTCATCTAAGTCTGTGATTGTTTAGTATAGACTGCATGTACCACGATATAAAATGCTTGACTCACCTCAGCTGTGCAACTCTTTCAAAGCTTGGGAAAACCAAGAAAATGTTCAAGCCTTTCAGGAAAAAAAGTCACACAGACTCATTGCGTTATTCCAACAAATATAAATGTGACAAAATGAGTACCATAGACCTCAAGATAATGTCATCTGGAATCGTGGGGGCCATTATCATCGGTTCATATAGCATGTTAAGTATTTATGATTGCAATGGTTGATTTTTGTAATTGATTATGTACAAATTTCCTCTTGGGAAATGTATGTTTTATTTCGATATTTGCGTTCCGTCACTCTTTGGAGTGTCCTCGTACCACAATCTTACGAATGTTTGGCAGTTTTTTGAATTTACTGCGTTCAGTAATTGACGTAGAAACGTAAATCTAAACCGTTATCATGCAAGAAGGAGAAGCTGTGATGACATTTCACTACTAGAGACTACGAGTCTATGACCAATGAAAATGTTTTCATTCAAGAACGAAGAATAACACTATTCATACTTGAGTATGATGCATTTAATAAAATGGCATATGTCTTATGTTTTATTGTCTTATTTACTAAGTTGTTCTGATAAATACACCCACTCTCTGCATTATAAGAAAATAGATTTTTCTTTCCTTAGGTCATGTTATGATATTTTTGTCATTTCTTCAATTTTTGATGAAAATATTATCTCAGCACTCACATAGAGGCGACAAAGTACCACAAAATTTGACCTTCAGGGGCGTATCCATGAGGGTTTGTCACCGTGCCATTTAAACAATTGGACAGATACATCCTAAATTTGACAGAAGTTTGCGCAGATAATAAGTAGATACTCTCTAAATTTTACAAAATCCATTCAGACAATTAAACAGACACGTCCTAAACTTGTCAGAGATCCACTCAGACAATGAGATAAGATACACGTATATCCTTAAATTTACCAGAGGTCCATTCAGGACAATGATATAAATAACACGTATTATCCTAAATTTAAGCAGAGGTCCATTCAGAACCCCGCCTCCAAATGATTATAATACACGTATACCTAATCTAAACTTGAGTCATTTTAACATATGAGATAAATACACGTATATCCTAATTTTTGTCCTGGGTACGACGTTAAACTGCACCC
>CAJDSM010011740.1:10921-34225 GCA_903981925.1 Ostrea lurida | reverse complement strand
ACGATGCACTAATGCATACATTGGTGAAAAAATGCCTAGTCCAAACGTTCATACCTTGAACAAAAATTCCTGACAATATGCACATCTCCATTATGTGATCTAACACTCCACAAATTTTCATTAAAATCCTGCAAGTCGTTTAGGAGGAGTTGCGGACAACGCACTGATGCATAGGCATATTGGTGAAAAATGCCTAAGTCCAAACGTTCATATCTTGTACAAAAATTGTCCAAAACAAAATTCCTGACAATAGCACATCTCCAATTATGTGATCTAACACTCCACAAATTTTCATAAAAATCCTGCAAGTCGTTAGGAGGAGTTTGCGGACAACGCACTGATGCATAGTATTTTGGTGAAAAATGCCTAAGTCCAAACGTTCAATCTTGTACAAAAATTGTCCAAATTAAAATTCCTGACAATATGCACATCTCCATTATGTGATCTAACACTCCACAAAGTTTCATAAAAATCCTGCAAGTCGTTTAGGAGGAGTTGCGGACAACGCACTGATGCATAGGTATATTGGTGAAAAATGCCTAAGTCCAAAACGTTCATATCTTGTACAAAAATTTTCCAAAATAAAATTCCTGACAATATGCACATCTCCATTATGTATTCTAACACTCCACAAAGTTTCATTGAAATCCTGCAAGTCGTTTAGGAGGAGTTGGCGGACAACAACATATTTCGGAAGACAGACAGACAGACAGGGTGAAACCTTATATACCCCCCCAAACGAATTAGCATTGAAAAAGATGCTTTTCAAATGTGTTACATATAAACACTATGTACACAGTTTGCCCCCCCCCCCCTGCCCTGGGGTCAGAACCCTACCCCGGGGATCACCAAATTTACAATTTTGTTAAAGGCCTTCCTGCTCTACATCACTATGCATTTGGTTTCTCTTCAGACAATGGGGGGTAAGTTCAAAATTATCATAGAAATCATTGTCTTTATCATTTGAAAGGCTAATTAAGTTTGCTAAATGATATGGTATATATTGAAAACTAAATGCATATTTTTTAGTAAAAGCATTAGAATGTACCGAAGTTGTGGATTCCATAACCCCTGGGTTTTAACTCCATATTAGTCCTATCAATTTAGAAATTAATGTTACATATATATATATATATATATTATAATTTGTAAGTTTCTCGTCAGTTATATTAACTTTTGTTGGCATTTTATGCCCAGTGATCGAAGATCGGGGGACATATTGTTTTTGTCCTTTCTGTCATTCTGTCTGAAAC
The DNA here is from genome assembly GCA_903981925.1 of Ostrea lurida. Lineage (NCBI taxonomy): Eukaryota > Metazoa > Mollusca > Bivalvia > Ostreida > Ostreidae > Ostrea > Ostrea lurida. Next base: position 32,972 of record CAJDSM010011740.1, on the reverse strand, counting down.
TTTAACCTTGGCTATAACTTTTGAATGGTAAGTACTAGGGTTTTGATATTTCACATGTATGTTCCTTATGACAAGACCTTTCCGTGGGTACCAAAATTTTTGACCTCGTGACCTTGACCTTGAAGTTTGACCTACTTTTCAAAAACTTTAACCTTAGCTATAACTTTTGAATGCTAAGTACTAGGGCTTTTATATTTCACATGTATGCTTCTTATGACAAGACCTTTCTGTGGGTACCAAATTTTTTGACCTCTTGACCTTTGAAGTTTGACCTACTTCTCAAAAACATTAACCTAGCTATAACTTTTGAATGGTAAGTACTAGGGCTTTGATATTTCACATGTATGCTTCTTATGACAAGACCTTTCCGTGGGTACCAAAATTTTTGACCTCTTGACCTTGAACTTTGACCTACTTTTCAAAAACTTTAACCTTAGCTATAACTTTTGAATGGTAAGTACTAGGGCTTTGATATTTCACATGTATGCTTCTTATGACAAGACCTTTCTGTGGGTACCAAAAACTTTTGACCTCCTGACCTTGACCTTGAAGTTTGACCTACTTTTCAAAAACTTTAACCTTAGCTATAACTTTTGAAGGTAAGTACTAGGGCTTTGATATTTCACATGTATGCTTCTATAGCAAGGCCTTTTATTGGGTTCCAATTTTTTTTACCTCCTGACCTTGACCTTGGAAGTTTGACCTACTTCTCAAAAACATTAACCTTAGCTATAACTTTTGAATGGTAAGTACTAGGCTTTGATATTTAACATGTATGCTTCTTATGACAAGACCTTTCCGTGGGTACCAAAGTTTTTGACCTCCTGACCTTGACTATGAAGTTTGACCTACTTTTCAAAAACTTTAACCTTAGCTATAACTTTTGAATGGTATGTGCTAGGGCTTTGATATTTCACATATATGTTCCTTATGACAAGCCTTTTTGAATTTTGACCTACATTTTAAAAACTGTTAACATTGGCCATAACTTTTGAATGGTAAGGTATAGACCTTTCATATTTCAAATGCATAATCCCTATGACAAGCCCCTTTCACTGGCATGTGGAAATACGGGGGCATTCGTGTTTCACAAACACATCTTGTTTAGTTTTAAGAACACATTTTTGGGGTTTTATGCTAGCTGTTACCTGATAAGGTCTGTGGGCCTATTGTAGATAAATAAGTATTATCTTACATATGTAGTTCATAATGTGTGCTTGTTAAAGTATGACGAATTATGTTTTTAAAAAACCAGGAAGTTGTGTGTATCAGAATATACCAGGCACATGCACAGACAATTTCCGGATATTGTATGGTGTTACTTGATGAACTAAAAGTGTACTGTTTTTTGTTACTTTGAGTAATGCTACCGGTATATAGTATGTCACAATAGTAGTCTGTGCAGGGATTTTGACAAATAACTGCATGCACAACCCAAAGGGGATTACTTTTTTGGCATAGTAGATAGTGTAAATATTTTGCTGACTATCCATATTTTATGCCCCTGCGATCAAAGATCGGGAAGCATATTGTTTTTGACTTTTTGTCCTGTCTACAGTTACTCTGTCCTTCTGTCTACTTTAACCTTAGCTATAACTTTTGAATGGTAAGTACTAGGACTTTGATATTTCACATGTATGTTCCTTATGACAAGACCTTTCCGTTTGGTACCAAACTTTTTTGACCTCTTGACCTTGAACATTGACCTACTTTTCAAAAACTTTAACATTGGCCATAACTTTTGAATGACAAGAGATAGGGTTTTCATATCTATTTTGTGTATTCCTTATGACAAGTTCTTTCAACTGGTGACAAAATGTTTGATCTCCTGACCTTGACCTTAAAATTTGACCCTATTTTAAAAACTTTAACATTGGTCATAAGACTCGTATCTTTTGAATGGCAAGAGATAGGGCTTTCATATTTCATTTGTGTATTCCTTATGACAAGCCCTTTCATCTGGTACCAAAGCTTTTTACCTACTGACCTTGAACTTTGACCTACTTTCAACATTGACCATAACTTTTGAATGTTAAGTGATAGACCAGGGTTCTCATTAACGCAAGAATCTGCGTAATATACGCAGCAAATTGATCTGGGACGCGACATTGTTTAAAACAGTGCGTCCGCGGCCTCGTCTGAGGACGCGTCCCAAATATTGAGAAAATTCGAGATTTTTGAAGTCGGGATCAATCTACAAAACTTCCGGCCAAGAAAGCAAAAGTGAAACTCCAATTTCATTACCGAGAAAACTCTTATTCATTCTTTTACTAAAAGTTTTGGTATTCATAGAATATTACTTGGTGATTTATCTAGTTTGTGACGATGAAATTAAAGTAACACTTCGGTAGCCATCGTGGCTATGTATTTTTACATAATATATATATTTTTATTCATTTATTGCAATAAAGAATTTTTTTTTCTTCAAAAATTATTGTTTTGATGCGAGTGTACTAGTAAATCGGGATCAGCCTTATTGTTCTGGGACTCCTCAAATTAGCTGGGACGCAACCTTTCCAAAAATCGTGAGTCCCCGACTCAAGTTTTAAAAATCCTAGTGAGAACCCTGTAGACCTTTTATATTTTGCATGCATAATCTTTATGACGAGCCCCTTTTTATACTGGCATGTGGAATACGGGGGCATTTAAGTGTTTCACAAACACACCTTGTTCAAAATAGATCAATATTTATGCTTTCAATGAAGTAAAGGATGACCTGATTCCAAATGCACTCCCTGGGTCCCAATGTTTATATAGTGAATACTGTGATGCAGATGCAGATATCTCATATGGTATTGATTATTCTATTGGGGCATAACCGCCAAAAAAGGAATGAGAACTGAACTCAATCAGTTTTATGTTAATCAAAATCTGCACAAGTTTTCTTTTTAAGATTATATATTTGTAAGTGGAAATTTTAGTTCATTAATGTAAACATCTATATAGTCTATCCATGATTAGAATAGAGCTGTGATGGAGAATGGGTAACATGTTTGCTTAGCAAGTATGTTGCCCCATGTTTTGATCTTCATGCTCATAAGCACATATTTTTCTGAATAAATGGAGTATTTTGAAGAAGACAAAGAAGTTTTAAAAGTTATACAAAAGAGATAGTATACAGGTACAGTGCACTGTAGTGTACTTGTATATCTGTGTGCTATGGGTATAAATTATAATAGGAAGCATATATATAGAGATAGGCGAAGGTAACATCGTGTTAAACGTAATCATAATCATAAAAAAACCATATCATACAAAATCGAGTGTAGGGCAACACGGACCTCCGACAAAAGCGAAGGTAGGATCAGGTGCCATGGAGGAGTAAGCATCCTCTGCCGACCGGTCACACCCGTTGGAGCCCGTAGTTGAAACAAAGTAATGGATACCCGTATAGTCAAATCTAGTAGGAAAATGACAGTCTAACAAAGGGTTTGTTATGAAACAAATCAGTCAACATATGACTTAGTGATACTTTGTAATCGCAAACAAGGTCATTATAGCGACCGTAGAATTTGCGAAATTATGACTTTAAACGAGATTCGTTATAACCCTGCAACTTCAACTTTTTTGTTAGCAGTTGGCCTTGCTTTAAAAATCTGCATATATAATAATTAAACAATAAAATGCTTTCTTTCTTTGAGCTAGAGTTTATTCACAGTACAATATATTGGGGACTGGATGGATGATGGGAAATAAACACTTAAAATTGTAGAATGAAGGAGACAAATTTTATAAAATGTCAACAAGAAAAGTGTCTTAAGATTATGGAACCGATTTACATATATACATGCATGTACTAAAGTGTGTATTATACATTAATTCAGGGCAGCAAAACCAAGGGATAATTGAAGTTAGGAAGGAATATTTGACAAAAGTATAGAAAATCTAATTCAGCCACAGGCACTTTATTTGTATAGTGACGTTTTACTTCAGGATGAAAAAGTAGGCTAAAAACTTCTCTGCAAGCCCACATGAATGAGACATTATTTACACATTGTACTCATCAAACAACTGTTCATTGGTTTCTGGTGTTGGGGCTGCAGTTGGTCCCCAAACAACTATAAAGAAAATTAATCTAGCGTTTTGATGACAAATTATTCAGTAGTTTTGCTGAAAGTAACAGGTTTGGCTGATGTGTAATGGAACCAGCTGACACAATGAAGTGTTGGTGGTTTGCAGTACGCGTCCCTTACAAGATATTATACACATAATCCTCGTGTACTAGTATATAATAATTTTATATTATATGTAATTTCCCACCATTCAACCATATACACACATTCATGCTATATGGATTTATTTTCTTCCAATATTTATGGTCAATGTCACTGTGACTGATACGCATCATAGATTTCACATGCAGAACTACAAATGAGCTTGTTTAATAAGTGAAAACATGTGGCGGATATTATGTCAATTTCCGTGATCTTATTAGAGATTTAAAAAAGGCAATATGCATACGTGTATGAATCAACTTCCTGTGCATTTAAAAGTTTGTGGCCACTTGATCGAATTGCTCTGCAGATTTTTAAGATGGAACCTTAAATAGGTTGCAGCAATGAGAAAATTGTTATCATTGATCTCATATCTTAAGTTGTCAGGTCAAGTTGTTGTAACTACAGGAAGACTGCTGGTTATCAACACATTTTCCATTGTTTAAAATGAAATATGACTTTGTATTAGCTCACCTAAGCTGAAAGCTCAAGTGAACTATTTAATCTGATCACCCATTGTCTGCAGTCGTCCGTCTGTCTAGCTGTCTGTTAACTTTTCACCTATTTGACTTCTCAAGAACCGCTGGGCCAATTTCAACCAAACTTAATACAAATCATCCTTGGGTGAAGGGGATTTAAGTTTGGTCAAATTTAAGGACCAGCTAGGTCTCCATCAAAGGGGAGATAATCACGAAAATGCAAAAATAGGGTGGTGTCATTTAAAAATTTAAAATTTCTACATCTAATGCACTTGATAATTAATGAATGAAAAAGTACAAGATAATGAACAGAGATAAATCTTACAAAGAATAAAATATGAATAAGAATAGGGAAGAAACGGAATCCTGGATACATCAAAAATGGGATCAGGTGCCTAGGGTGACCAAGCAAGGAGGAATGGATTGTATGTGTAAAACCTCCCTTTGCAACTGGCTAGACTGAATCTGCGGAACTTTTATACCAGTGACCCACAGTTACAATCATCAGGTGATGCAGTTGTAAAGGGAAGTTTGACTTTGTAATGTTTTTTTTTTTCAATTTGACTAAATCTGTACCTGTTTTTCAGAACCATTGTGTCGTGGAAGGTGTTTCGACAGACCCTGCACGAGGCCCACCCTATCAGCTCCCCACTAGAAGCCATGGCATTGAAATCCACGATCGATCTGACCTGTAACGACTACATTTCAGTCTTTGACTTTGATGTTTTTAGCAGGTATGATATCAATAAGATGGAAAAGAGAGTAAATTATATGTTATCTTGAAACAGAAAATTGGAAAAAAAAAAACAATTTTCAGTTGAAAAAGAAGAAATAAATTTAGATTTCTTGAAGCTTGATTATGCCCTCATTTTTTTGTCTGTCCATCTGCTTATCTTGTTTGTTCACAAAAACTTTAATCTTGGCCATAATAACTTTTGAACAGTTAGTATCAGGGCTTCCATATTTCACCCGTGTTTCTTTTCGTAGTTAAATTTCTAACCTCCTGACCTTCACCTTGGAGTTTTATTTGAACAGTACTTGATACGAAGGCTTTCATATTTTACATGTGTATTTCTTGTGACAAGACCTTTTTAGCTCACCTGAGCCAAAGGCTCAAGTGAGCTTTTCTGATCACATTTTGTCTGTCCATCCATCCATAATCTTTTCACATTTTCATCTTCTTCTCCAGAACCACTGGGCCAATTTCACCCAAACTTGGTATATATCATCCTTGGGCAAAGGGGATTCAGGTTGCTTAAATGATGAACCATGTGACCTTCAAAGGGGAGATAATCACAAAAATGATATGGGTTAATTTATAAATTTTCTTCTCAAGAGTCACTGGGCCAGAAAAGCTGAAATTTACATGAAAGCTTCCTGACATAGTGGAGATTCAAGTTTGTTAAAGTCGTGACCCCTGGGGAGTAGAGTGAGGCCACAATAGGGGATCAAAGTTTTGCATGTGAATATATCTATACATGGAAAATCTTTAAAAATCTCCTCCTCAAGAACCACTGGACCAGAAAAGCTGAAATTTTACATTATAGTTTCCTGACAAAGTAGAATTTCAATTGTGTCAAAAGCGTGACCCCTGGGGGTAGGATGGGGCCACAATGGGGATCAAAGTTTTACATGCAAATAGATATGGAAAATCTTTAAAAATCTTCTTTTCAAGAACCACTGGGTCAGAAGAGTGCTCATTTATTGAAAGCTTGCTGATATCTAGAGTAGATTAAAATTTGTTCAAATCAAGCCCCCAATCAGTTAATGGGTGAGGCCACAGTAGGAAATCATATTCTCCAAAACCATTGGGCCAATTTCAATCAGACTTGATACAAATCATCCTTTGGTGAAGGGAATTTCAGTTTGTACAAATGAAGACTCGCATCAACTTCGAAGGGGAGTCTAAGCCCTATTAATGGATGACCTTCATTGAGGTGAGCAAGCGGGTGGCCCTTGAAGCATATTGCTAATATACATGTATTAACTGAATTTTTCAGGCTTTTCCAACCCTGGGTAAATTTATTAAGGAATTGGAATGTTTTGGCAGTCACCCATCCAGGATATGTAGCATTTCTTACATATGATGAAGTCAAAGCCAGACTTCAGAAATACGTCAATAAACCAGGAAGGTAAGAAACTTGAACTAGTTCAGGGATCCTGGGGTAAAGTCTGAAGTGAATGATAAGGATATTATAAATTCGAGTCATATAAAAACGGGCATTTAATCAATAATTTGCTGCACGCAATAGTACAGAGTGCAAGTGTGCAAAATGAAAGAGAAATATTCGTTGTGTATATACCCCTTGTGAATAAGTTGTATCAATGGATGAAGTGTGTAATATTGATTTTTGTTGACAGCATATTGTTCATTTTTTAAGTAATATTATAAGAATTCATTGAAAGATATTGATTGAAATATACTTAGTATATGAATTCAATGAGGCCCCTAACTATAGGTGGGAGCCCTAATGAGATCAGCTCGTTAGTATATCACAGTTGACTGTGTATATCCTTGCATTGACAGCTTTCTGGACTTTCTGTGGGTATCCCTGCAGCTATTGAATGGAAAATTCATATGATATGTGAATGTATTACTATAACAATGGGTACAGAACAAGTTTGAGTCTCCTTTAAATAATGCCACAAAGCAAAGTCCTTTTGTGATACTTGTGATCCATTTCATTATAATGTAGTATGTATGGCTATATGGACCGTGGATATCGGCCTGGATAGCTCAGTGGTTAGAGCACCTGACTAGTAATGCAGGGTCCCGGGTTCGATTCCCGGTCCAGCCACTTATTTTCTCATTCTCTCCCTTCCTATTACAATGCAAACTGTGTGCTCTGTAGAAACTAAAATGCAGAATGTTTAATTTAAATATAGATACTGTGGAATCATCAGAATTTGTGACTCACTTCTCGTGGAATTCATGGGTACAATGAATTTATATCCTCAACAAGTTATATTTCCTACAAATATATAAATTCACGAAATTAGTCCCCACGAACTGGAAAAAATTCAGCAATCCACGAAAATTGGCCCCCATGAATTTAAATGAATCTACAGTATTTAAATTATGGATTGGTACAGGATTGTAATAATTATCATTATAGAATAGTTTCCAATGCTTTGTAGTTATGTCTTTCGGCTGAGCTGCACGAGGCTAGGGCAGTGGGCTATAGGATACGTCACTGCAGAGGGCCAAATTCTACAGACCATTCCCCAGAACAAATCCCTGTGCCAGGCCCTACTGGATGGGCAAAGGGAAGGATTGTACGTAAAGAGTGTAACCTTAGTGAACTGTTTGTCTCAATTACAGAGAATCACATGACAAAAACAATGTCTTTGATGAATGTGATCAGCTGGAATACTTTTAATCTAGTCATTTGTCAGTGATGTAAAACCAATCTTGTTGACTTAAGTTTCAAACTTTTTTTTTATCTGGCAAGGATGTTGAATTTATGATTTAGTAATAGTAATTAAAAAATGATACTGTAGATTCCTTGCTTTACGCGAGTTGACTCTAACACGTCAAATCTCGAAAATGTAAATTCGCGATTGTTGTGCTAATGGATAGTGTTTACATGTATTTTAGTACCATGAAAATAAAAGCGAAAACTTTTATTTCGCGATCGATGCTCCTCGCAAAATTACGCGATTATAATTTACTCGCATATTATTAGGAATTTACAGTAGATAGCCAATTTTAGTGATTTTTTTCCCCCTACTTTTAGCTTCAAATTCCCTGATGGCCGCTCCATAAATCCGGACCTGAGTTTCTTGGTGCAGGACTGTGAGGAGGACCATATTAAGGTCACGCAGGAGCAGTACGAACTCTACTGCGAGATGGGATCAACCTTCCAGCTCTGTAAAATCTGCGCAGAGAACGACAAAGACATCCGAATCGAGCCCTGTGGTCATCTTTTGTGTACTCCCTGTCTAACACAATGGCAGGTAAGGTCCTTGATGCCATCAGATTTCCCAAGTGTATTGTTAGTTGGTCATCGTAGACTACCTTTTTGTAAGGAAATGTTGTTGTAAGGTAATTTGTATGGGTACTCCAGTCTGTAAATGTGTGTCTCTTCATTTTGTACCACTTTTAGGGGATGTTTCATATTGCAATGTCATTGTTATGCCCCCCTTTGAAAAAGAGGGCATATTGTTTTGACCTGTCGGATCGGTCGTTATGATGCGTATGTCGGCTCTCGGTCGGTTGTAGACCAGATGTTTGTCGCTCAAGTATCTTTTGACCCTTTGCTTGATATCAACCAAACTTGTACAGGGCTGCCTTAGAGAGTAGTATCCTATTGATTTTTCAGGTCACATGGTAAAGGTCAAGAGGTTCAGTGTGGTAGACTTCGGTCTGTAGACCAGTGTGCTGTCCGGCCTAATTCTTTTGACCCCCCTTGCTGTGATATCAGACCAAACTTGGTAACAGGGGTTGCCTTAGAGGAGAGTAGATGTCCTATTGTTTTCGAGTCTCACAAGTTGGTTAAGGGTGAAATAAGGTTTCAAGGTCAGTGTGATGACTGTCGGTCTGTAGACTATGTGTTTCCCGCTCGATATCTCTTTTGAACGCATGTTCGCCTGTGACAAACCAAAAGTTTGTAGGGGTTGCCCTTAGAGTAGATGATCCCTATTTGATTTTCCAGGTCACTGATGGTCCTAAGGTCAGGTCAACGTGGTCAATCTGTATGACTATTGTGCTGTCCGCTCAATATCTTTGTGACTCTTTGCTTTGCGATCAATCAATACTCTGGATCTACAGGGTTGCGTCTATTAGAGGAGTAGCATGATCTCCTACTGGTGTTATATTCAGAGTCCTGGTGGCTGGCAGGTCAGGTCGAGAGTGGTCAGTCTGTAGAGTATGGTGCTGTCCGCGATCAAATATCTCTATAGTGCTGTCGCGCAATCAATAGTCTTTTTGCCTCTTTGCTTTGACATCCAAGTCAAACGTTGGTGACGGCGGTTGCCCTAGAGAGTTAAATGACCCTTATTGATTTTCAGTGTCACATGGTCCAAGGTAAGTGGTCAGTCTGTAGACTGGGTCTGTAGAACGCATGTTGTTGGTCCGCTTTCAATATCTTTTGACCCCTTTGCTTGTATCAACAAACTTGTACCAGGGTTGCCTTTAGTGAGTAGAATGATTCCTATGTATTTCCAGGTCACATTGGTCAAAGTGTGAAGGATCAAACTGGTCAGTCTGCTAGACTATGTGTTGTACCGCTCATATCCTTTGATCCCTTGTGCTTGATATCAACAAAACTTGGTAAATGGGGTTGCTTGGTGAGTTAAGATGAATCCCTATTGATTTTCCAGGTCAACCATTGCGTCAAAGGTTGAAGGTCAAGGTCAGTCGGCGTGTAGACTATGGGTTTGTACCGCTCAATTTTTTGATCCCTTTGCTTTGAATTCAACCAAACTTAGGTACGGGGTTGCCTTGGGTGAGTAGATATGATCCTATTGAAAATTTTCAGTCACATTGGTCAAAGGTGAGGTTAAGTGGTCGTCTGTTAGACTGTATGTTGCTGTCCGCTCAATATTCTTTACCCTTCTGCTTGAATATCAACCAACTTGGGCATAGGGGTGTGTCCTTAGAGATTAAATATGATCCCTGTTGATTTTAAGGTACAGGTTAAAGGTCCAAGTCAAATCACTGGTCTTTAACCATGTGTTGTCCGCTGTCAAAATCTTTGACACCCTTTGCATTAAGAACAAGCTAAACTGGGTACAGGTAGTTGTCATTTAGAAGTAAATGATCCTAATGATAATATTGGGTCACATGGCAAGAATCAAGGTCAATCTGAATTGGCCAATTTCAAACTGCTAAAAGATTTGTCTAATCTGTTGTATTTTGTCAAATTGACATCTATCATGATAATTGGTATTTTACCCTTATCTGTTTATGATTAATTTTGCCTTGTATAAAAGCACACAATTCATAATACCTTTAACGGAATAGCTCATTTTGGAATTTTTGCACCATGGGGGGCATTTATGTTTCTCAAACATTTCTTGTTTTATTTTGTTTTGTTTAAATCTGTTCGTAGAGATTTCCTGCCATGTAGAGAAAATGTAAATGGAATATAATGTGCATAGATCTATAAAACCTAATTGACTTACTCAGTATTGTGCTTGGTTTATCACTGGTCACTTGTTCGAGTTAGTGTGCAGTGCTGACTGCACAGATGTTTAGCATACGAAGTAACCTCTGTTAGCATTAAGTGACAAAACATCTAGTGTGGAGTTGTTACAGACAGCGCCATCTACATTCTCCATTCATGTACTCTCCATTTCTCTGTGTTCTAATGGCTCCTTTACATGTTTATCTCGGTAATCAAATCTTGTGGATTTTCTGCTAGAATGTCAGAAAACAAGAGGGATGCACCACATTTATTCTGTGTCTTCCTCTAACAATGTCAGATTTTGTAGACACAGATTTCTTTGTGGTCTAAATTCCTTATACATGTACATGAAACATGATGTTATAAGGCAGTATTTGTATGTGTTGAGTATGTTACTTTAAGACAATGATTTTTTCAACAAAATTATGTTCCTGGGAACCAGTAATAGACTATATAGGACACATGGTGCATCAAAATGTGTTAAAACATGCATATTCTCAAGGGAACAATACAGAAATATTGCAGATAGGTAGATGTTAAAATGGGACCCAGATGACTTTAATATTTGATTAACGCGCTTTTGTTTTCAAATGTATTCATACTCTGCATGTACCCCCTAAATAGTGGATGTAGATGACAACCCCATTGGTTTTGAAGTACATGTAGAAAGATCAAAGCATGATCCAAAAGACTGGTTACTTGGAACTGTCTGTTCAGTATCTTGAGAAATCTTTCTCATATTGTTTTGTAATTAAGTCTCCTAAACAAAGTTTGGAGACATTATATTGTTTTTGCTGGGTTCTTGTTATTCCTCTGCTTCTTCTTCCTAGTGCATAAAACTGACCACAGCCATTCTCCACATTCCTTTGATGTCTTAGGTATACAAGGATATGATAGGCCAATGTATCTAGTTATGTAGAAGTGTGTTTTTTTCATACTGAAGGGGATTAGAGTATATTTTAGAGGGATCAGTTGGGGATGGGGTCCAACATAGATTAGAATTCAAGTGGGGAAAATTTCATTCCAAATTCAGCAGATATAACTTTATGATCCTTGGCTGGAGCATTTTTGACTGAGTCTTTGATTTGACCTTAGATTGGGTAATTGATAGGTAGTGTCATTACTTGTCTATCAAAAGATTAGTATTTATATTTATATAGAATATTTCATATCCTATCATCAAAAAAAGCATTTTGTCTTAAAACGTCCCTCTGAATCATTGTCACAAGTACATAGTTTATATGCGCCATCATCTGCACAAATTTTCAGGATATTTATGCTGTGCTTTTGAAACATTATAGATATGTGATGGAGACCATAATACTCTTTTGTAAATTCGATGACTGGGGGTGACCTAGTTTGGAATAATGCTTCTGTATTACATGTGCAAAGTGGATACTTCCTGTGTGCATTTTGTCAAGATATCCCGTTAGTTACTTGGCTTTCATTAAATCATACAATGGTGTTCACTGTAGTGGCAATTCTGCAGAATCCTAAGTGGATGGAAAAATAAAGTGAATAAGATTAAGAGGAAAGTCTAGTGTGACCTCAGGAGTGGCATTTCATGTTTAATACTTTTCATGGTGAAAACGTGTAAAGATTACATGAGTTCGTTTTTCATTCAGAATCTGATCATTGTTTCAAAAGTTCCTGTAGAACTTTCATTGTTATAACTTATTAATCAATGCACCACTGCTTATTCCTCTACTCCATGCATTATCACATTCATTCTAAAATTTACAGGATTCTGACGGACAGGGGTGTCCGTTCTGTCGATGTGAAATCAAAGGCACTGAACAAGTTGTTGTAGACCCCTTCAATCAACAACATGAAAGGCGACACGAGGAGCCCAAGAAAAAGCGATGTTCACATCACCCTTTTGATGATGACATCACGGAAGATGTGAGTTCTTCCAGCACAGCCTGATACTGCTTGAATCCATGTCCTTGATTTGTCATGCTTCTCCTTTGTTTTTGCTAATAATAGAGTTGATATGCGTGAACATTTATACAGCTGTTCCAGGAAATTAAACTTGGTATATAAAGAAATTTTGTTGGGTTAAGATGATGCAGTATCAAGCAGAATTGAAATCTGTATCTCTGGTCCAATTATGATGAAAGTGAAATTTTTTAATACTTATAGTTTTGTTATACTGTTATCTGAGATCTGGTGAATTTGAGGCAGTTTGTATAAAATATGGGCCAATATTGGCACATTCCTCCTCTAGATTTTATATCTGTTGTGAGTCTGTGCATGTGAATCTTTTGTTACGTGGTGAAAGAAATCAATGCATGCAATAATTATTACTCACAAACATGTATGCTGTAGATTTTCTGAATGTGATTTTTTTTTCTTTGGTTTTTTATTTGTTGAGGCGAGGGGTTGGGTTGTTTTTTTGGGGGGGGGGGGGGGGGGGGCATTATAACAAATTTTTAGATTACTTTTTTTTTTATACATATTGTGAGATGATTTCAAAATTTTATGAATTCTTAAATTTGGGTTACAAGCTGTAATTATTTGAAAGTTTCCTTTTGAAATTTTAACTCCTTTTGTAAAGTGAATTGTTTGGACTCAGACATACAGATTTTAAAGGAAGTTCTCCATGTCCCAGTTTATTAACCAAATTTCATAGATTTATTGCAGATTCTTCAGTGTTCTGTATCCATGTACTAATTTTGGCTTGAGTACTAATGCCTAGGGACTGTAGCTATTATTTTCTGTAACTCACCATGCAGAGGCAGTCAAGTTAGCTTACCTGATCAAACTTGGTTTTCTCTTGATCATTTGTAAATTTTTCACTTTTTCAAATGCTTAAGAATGACTGTCAGAGCCAATTTCAACCACACTTGATCACTTATCAGATAAATATGCATTGCCATTGAAGCATATTCATGTAGTAATGTTTCAGATTCATTCATGCTATATATAGGGCCAGGGCTTCAAAGTTTAACACTGATTATGAATTTTGAATTAGAATCTTTTCAATGTATACAAATTTATATAACTGATATGCAAGTATTTACATAAAGTGTAGACTAATATATTTGTTCCAGACCTGTATGTGAATTGTCATTTTATGTGCATTTATTTCTGAGAATATGAAACATTGTACAAGTTACTTCCCTTACATGGTATCTCATATCCTCACAATCAAATAACAACTGAATCAAATTATTTAATACGACCAAACATATAGGCCTAGTAACACACTAACTGCAAGAAAGAACCAATGAAACAGCTGTCTTTTTTTCAGCTACATGTATGCAGTGTTACACCCATTTTGACTTTAGTCTCACCAAACTTTCCTGGATCTTTGGGGAAATAGTGCTGTTTTGCTCAACTTGTCTGGATTTTTGCAAATGCTATTAAAAGTAGCTTATTAGAGTTTATCGATAGTACATTGCTTTAGCTTTGGTGTGCTACAGCTACCGTAAACATACAATTGGGAATTTACCATGGTGTAACATTATTTTGGAACAGATAAGCTTAATTATTGTATAAAATGACATTGTATGATTCAAACTGCCTAGACCAGTTCTCAATTTTAATGTATCAGCACTGTTGGTAATTGCTTCGAAAGACTATGCATGGTAGTGACTATTTTTTACCAATTACTCTTTGTTGCATATAATTGCTATAGATTTAGATTGAATATGGCATTTAATTTCGCTTTTATTCAGTAGTTGAGAAACAAAGAGTGCATGCTTGATCCTACACAATTTACTGAGATTACTTTGTGTGTAAATGTATAATATCAATGAAGTATGTGAAAATGGTTTATGCAGATGTATTTTATTCTTTTGGCTGTGATAGAGAGAAATTATGAAAACTGGTTCATTTAGTGATGTCATAGAAACGATCACGATTAATGAACTGTGTATTTTCACATACTGCATTTTTCAATGGGCTCATTCAAATATTATTGTAGTAAGTATACAAAACACTTCATTGATATAAAATGATTTATAGGGGCACTTACGGAATGTGGTCATTTGCTAAATGTAAAAAGAAAAATGGTACATGTATTCTGTAGTTTGTATGTTTACAGTATGTAGTTCCAAAATTAGCATTTCAGAGGTCATTATATTTCACTGCTGAAGGAAGTTTTCGTCTACTTTATATTGACTGTACTGATTATTTTGTAGCTTTCGTGTATTTTATATTGACTACTGATTATTTTGTAGGAGTCGGATGGTCAGGGGTGTCCATTCTGCCGCACAGATATTAAGGGGACAGAACCAGTGGTTGTAGACCCCTTCAGTCCACAGCTGACCTCCAGATCAGAATCCAACAAGCCTCACAACAGCACTGCCCACACCAACCATGAGGAGCAAGATGACTCGGACGTAAGGCAACGTGTTACTAAATATAGAATCTTGTGAAGTCGCACTTAGTCTACATGAAGATGTTACTTTTCATTTCTAAGTGCATGAATATCGCCATGCAAATACTTTTCGCAATTGTGGGTAATGTTACTCAGCTGTAAGAATGACAGAAGTACATAGTGCTTAAAATTATTTTGGAACATACTGGGCAAAATGAAACATGTTCATGATATAAATAATGATATTGGAAGTTTTGTAAGAGTTATTGTAAACGTATTATATTTAATGCGTATGATATTTAGCGGGAATTTGATTTTCTAACATTTGACACGGAATTGATTTAGCGGATGTTCACTCCCCCTTTTGTCCGTCATAATGCATGCCCCTGTTGGCGGTGTACTTGATTTAGTGGAAGTAGTCTTCCACCATAATCGCTAAAATAAATCCACCATGAAATGTAATACGTTTACAGTATTAGTCTTATCCAAACTGTGGTGTTGGAGTCAGCTGCCATTGGGGTGCTGACAAAATGTTGGTAGCAGCTGAATATGTATTGCAAAAGAGGGTGAAAGACAACTGTGTTATGTTTTCTTTCAATAAGATCCTGTAATCTCTTATATCAATACATTGACAGTTCCTATAGCTTTTGTTGAATAAGTCTTAGTTACTTCACATGCTCTATATAAAGAAGCAAAACAAGAACTGCTAGCTCTATAAATGCTACTTTTAATTTTCTATTAGTATAAAAACTCAATTTACTTTGGAAATGTACCTTAATTGTAACTTTGTATTTTAAATGAAAAATATGACATGATATAATGTGGTCACAAATTGCATGGAATCATATAGAAACATTGGAAAATATTAGCTTGGCAGTGCACTAGCATACTGCACTTTCAGCGCCGTAAAAGCATGCTATTGTACTTTACTGTGGCTTTCAGAAAGCAGTCAAACAAAATATTTCTTGCACACATTGGGAGTTTAAAGCTATAGTGCACTTGTATTCTGAACATTTAAATTTAAATCAAAACTGAGTAAACTCAGGTGATCTTTTTCAATTGGTTGGTGTCCATCATGCATTGTTCGTGGTGTGTCAGCAATTTGAGTGTTTTAACTTCTTTTCAAAGTTAGAATGAAGCATCTTTTGGACAAGGGGGGGACATGAATTGCAAATTTCAGGACTCCAGCACCCTTCGGTAAAAGCTGCCAAAACGTGAAAATTTTTTTAAAAATCATCTCTACAACTGCACCTCTTAGAGAAAAACTAAATTCATATTGATGTGGAGCAGGAGGCCTCTAAGAAAATTGTAAATCTCATGATTCCAGGGGTAGAGGTTCTGACTCAAGGCCTGGGGTTGACTTGGTATATAGTGTATATAAATAGCGCCTTTTAGTGCTAGTGATTCTAAATTGAGCCTGGTGGATATTTAAAAAGAGCAGGTAGGGGTATTGGCATCAGTGTGGGAGCAAAATGGTCAACAAAGTTTAAAAACTGGAGACCAACACGTTCAGGTTTAAATACTGTAACAGTAGATTCTCACGAGTGGATACCGTACGGTAATCAACAGGGTCTGCCACCAGAAGTAGAACTGGATTAAAAATAATAAAACAGATCACCAACACATCAAGTATTAACAAATGTATCACTAGCCTAATTAAGGGCTATGAAACTACATATCTAAGCTATATTTTAATGCAATATGGAAACAAGTTGCTATTTCTTAAAACTTAAATGCCCCTGAAAGTGCCTATAACACTGCTGAAAGACTTTATGTAGCATTAACATGATGTGACTAGTATGGATCTATCTACATTGTGAAATTCATTTTGGTACATGGTCCATTGATGCATTTATTCAATACTCAGGTGATCAATAAGGCTTCTGGGCCTCTTGTTCCTTTGTTGACAATAGCATACTGTAAAGCAACTTTTATTCGCGTGCGAGAAAATTTTATGAGATTTGCAAGAACCTCATCATCGTAAATATTTTTCATTGCGAACCAGCCCTATATAATGAAAAAGGCTCTGTAGCAAAAGTTACTAGCTGCTGACCAATTTACAACATGTGAATCGCAAAATAAATGTGCTTGTAAATGCTTTGTTTAAAGCAGATTTTTCAAAAGACAAGTTCATTCTGAACACAAACAGTTTCTAGTGTTTATCACATCTTGCTTTAAATATTATATTTTCTATCAAGCAATATTATACAATTATTGCTGTTTTTTAGGTCAATACGATGATTTAGACACCTGAGAAGTACAATATTCACCGAGCCCTTGGGCAAGGTGAATATTTTATCGAGGGTGTCTAAATCATCATATTGACTGATAAAACAGCAATAATTGTTTTATAAACCCTTCAAGATCGTTTTCTGCTCTAAAGTTTAATTGTAAGGAGGTGAATCGATCGATCGCAGCAAGTTGGCTGAGATCCAAAAAGTCAATAAAACCTAATATTCACCTGGAGGGTCACGTGGAGGTGAATATTAGGAATTATTGACTTCTACTTTATAGTAAGATCTCAGCCAATCAGAGAGCTAGGAAATATTCAATCATATAATAATATATATTTATCTATATGTAACCAAAAACATGGCACAAAAGGTGTTCTCTATCAAATTTGGGGTCAGAGGTCAAGTGCACTGGACATGGAAGTAGCAATATGGTTTTTGGAATCTGGAGTATTATACTTTTCACCTAGAGTCACCATGTCATACATATGAACTACCCTTGGGTCAAAAATGTTCCCTATGGAATTAGGGGTTAAAAATTGCAAATTTCGTTGCAAATTTTAGCAGATCGTTGCAAATTTTATCAGCAAACAGAATGAAAGAAAAATGATTTAAACTTTGTAATGGCAGGGTGAAAGAATTTAATGACCCAAGTGTACCAAAATCACAGAGTAATGAGAAATGTTTTAATTGTAATAGGCATTAATGTTGGCATGCTTCAATGGTGTGCGCATCATTACAATTAAATTAGTAACATTATGTATATTTGGTATGAATATGCATGTTATGTATTTTTTTTTTTTTTTAAACAATGAAAATTTATCCACACAAAATCATGTTCACTGCAAAAACAATGAAATTTTTCCCCAACAGAATTAACAACATGCATCTACATTATGAGTGTTTAAAGAAGGAACAAGAAAAACCATATTTGCCTGAAAGCAAATCTTTCTACTTTGTTATGTGATGATTGAAGTTCACTCAGATCATGGTCAATGTGGGGGCACACTAGGAATGTTAAGTTTTACATATGACCTTAAGAACGAAGGACCCATGTCACTATATTCTTATACATAATGCTCATATGACAATACTTTTAGTTTTTCTTTAAGATACACAGTTGTAAAGAAGAAAACTTGTTATTTTTTTTGTTAAATTTTTTGCAGCTTTTTGCCTGACCATTAAAGCCTAAGGGTGCAGAAATCTCCCTTGTCCCAAAGATGCTTCCTCATACCAAATATTGAAAAGAATTGGACTACAGTTATCAGAAAGTTAAAAGACAACTGTAACATACAACACAACACAATGATGATGAGTACCGTATTATACTCCCCTATAAGTCGGTTGTGTTTTTTATGATATTTTTGAACGATTTTTGCCATTGACCATTTATAAGTCGGTACAACGTTTTTGCCAGAATCGTTGGACAACTTGAAATCAAAGTTGCTCTGATTTTACCCCTGCTTTCAAAAAATATTTCGAGAATGACGCCAGTATTTAGATTATCCTTCTCCAAAAATCAATTCATTGTCAATTCTCTTATTATTTTACCTGTGTTCAATAATATTTATTTCTATGTTCCAGTGAGACTAATTTGCCTGAACGATGATCATTATATCATCGGAGTATTTTAAAAATTGATACATTTCGCCAACTAGTAAAATACTGATCTCCCTACATTGAGGACTCACCTATAAGTTGGACACAGACTTTTGCAACCAAAATTTTACTCCAAAAAATCTTACTTATAGGCGAGTATATACGGATAACACACAAAAACATACAGACCAATAGCCATCAGGTCACTGAGTTAGTCAGGTTGACCTAGAAATATATATGCATAAGAGGCATTAAAATTGCCAAATTATGACAATTTTAGGTCAACTGGATGAGCACTGATATATATAGAGAGAGGATCGAGAGTTAGTTCTGTGATTGTTTGTGTTTTGTATGTACATGTACATCAGCTCTCGTTACAACAGCCACATTCGTTTCTGATCATTTTGCTGTTATAACGAATCTGCCATTGTAATGATATGCTTATTTACCGGTATGAATTATTTCCTTTTGTTTATTCATCAGCACAATAAACAAGTGATCTCTGTGCACATTCACCGTGGTTCACTTTGAGTACAAACCAATACCCATTTTTCAGAAACACTGAGTTGGGTACGACGTTTTTTCTTCATGTGTTCCGACATTCTTATTTCACTACTTCACCTATCACAGTTCAGTATAAAAATGAATTGATTCTTTGTTTTGTTTGGGATTTTTTTTTTTTCATTTTAATATAGGAGCAACTCTTCTTCATATCTTGGAATGTTTTTTATTATTAATTACCAGTTACCGGAAACCATCAAACATACCCGTGCAATTATTTTATTAAAAACCATCATGATATCAAACATTAATTAGTGCATCAAATAAACCCCTTTTACCTGGTGGCTGTCTCATTTAAAGGTGGCAAGGGATTTAATCCATGACATTATCTTGGGCAAGTGTGAAATATTGCGGATTAACAATCTCAGGTAACCTGCAGTATATATCGGATTTTATATAGTGTCAAAATGCACAATTTATTACCGATAATTAAAGGCAGTGCTGAGTACAAATATGCCGTTATATCAGTGATATAAGCAGTGTGCAGATTTGTTACCACCATTTCACCGTCAGATATATTGAATTTGCCAGTAAATTCGAATGCCGCTGTAACGAGTGTCGCTGACTGAGTATGTTAGTGTGCATTTCTATTCAATGAGTATACAGCATTTAGTCAGATCACAACCACCCATTTAGATGCCACTTCTGTGTACACAAACAATCAAATAGACAATACAGAATGCCTTCATAACTTACATGATTTAGACACTGATTTAAGAACTACCTGGACATGCAGGTATTTAGAAATCCACTGGTGATCTTTGTCAGTTTCACAATGCTGGGAAGAAAACAGTATTTTATACTCAAGCACTGCCTTCACAAAATGAATGAAGTGATATGGTGATATTCTGTGATGTAGCATATTTCAATGGTGTTTCAAAGATAATTTTACTGTAAAGGAGGAAATGTTCGTGTGGGTTTACTTTCGCCATATTCGCGATTATATCAACTATCGTGAAAATAAAACCATCGCAAAGTGCTGTTCAATGTTTGGGTATATGATCCCAGCTTAGAAATATTTACTATCCGCGAAATTTAAACCATCGCGAAAAAAATCGCGAAATTTAGCCCCGCAAAAATGAAAATTAAAGCCCCTTTACAGTATGTATATGTTCTGTAATAAACCATTTTTCAAATACATGGTATATGCAATTATAAATTCACTGTGAATTGCTATAAATATTGAAAGATTTGCATGCAAATAACACACATTTCCATCCTTTATACATGCATTTGTTAGCTTGAGTTAGGTACAGTTGAAAAGTGTCCCAGTTGCTGTTTAAGTCCATAGTCCTTAGTAAACATAGGTTCATGTACATGTATGTAAAGAAGGACAATGTCTTTAAAGAAAATTAGCGGCCAAGGTCATGTCTGATGTATGGTGGCTGGTTTAGACAGGTGGAAGAGATATTTACTTCAAATGCAAATGATCTACAATGCTAACTTGAGTCATTTTGCTCAAATACAAATAATAACTTAAACCTCTTTGGGATACTATTCTTAAAACAATATAATAAATCTTCATACCCTATCAAAGCCACAGTATGATTCAACTTAAATCACAGTATGATTCAACTTAAATCACAGTATGATTCAACTTAAATCACAGTATGATTCAACTTATTAATGATAAATCTTTACAACATGATGCTTGCACATCAATTTGAGAACATGTCTTAGTTTACCCCGTGTTTGTTTGTTTTTCACTCATGCAGCAGCCTCAGATGAAGGCCCACAAATTTTGACCTATGTATGGTGATTAGGGCATCCATGAGAGTCTGTAATTTTGACCTATGTATGGTGATTAGGACCACCCAGTGAGAGTTCTGTAATTTTGACCTATGTATGGTGATTACGGCCATCCCAGTGAGTTCTGTAATTTGACCTATGTATGGTGATTAGGGCCATCCCAGTGAGAGTTCTGCAATTTTGACCTATGTACATGTATGTGATCAGGGCTATCCTAGTGAGAGTTCTGTAATTCTGACCTATGTATGGTGAAGGGCCATTCCAGTGAGAGTTCTGTAATTCTGACCTATTGTATGGTGATTAGGGCCATCCCAGTGAGAGTTCTGTAATTCTGACACATTGTATGGTGATTTAGGGCCATCCCAGTGAGAGTTCTGTAATTTTGACCTATGTATGGTGATTTAGGGCCATCCACGTGAGAGTTCTGTAATTCTGACTATGTATTAGGTGTTAGGGCATCCCAGTGAGAGTTCTGTAATTTTGACCTATGTATGGTGATTAGGGCCATCCCAGTGAGAGTTCTGTAATTTGACCTATGTATGGTGATGGGCCATCCCAGTGAGAGTTCTGTAATTTTGACCTATGTATGGTGATTAGGACCATCCCAGTGAGAGTTCTGTAATTTTACCTATGTATGGTGATTAGGGCCATCCCAGTGAGAGTTCTGTATATTTGACCTATGTTATGGTGATTAGGACCATCCCAGTGAGAGTTCTGTAATTTTGACCTATGTAATGGTGATTAGGGCCATCCCAGTGAGAGTTCT
>CAJDSM010011739.1:51707-64034 GCA_903981925.1 Ostrea lurida | reverse complement strand
AAACCATCGCGAAATACTAAAAGATAAAAATTCGCGAAATTTTAGTTCCGCGAAATTAAATCCTTTACAGTATATTTTATTATTATTGACAAAAACCGCATATAGTTAGGTATCAGCTCTGTCGTTCAGGAAAACATTCTACAGAACAAAATTTTAAACATAGCAATATTTTGTGCATTTTACAAGAGTAGACCGTCACACGGCAGATGCATGCAAAATGCAGGTAATTAAGACATTTATGTGCATTTAATATAACATTCTACATTTTCATAACAGAGCATAGTCATAAAAAATATTTTATCTTCTGAGAAAATATGATTCACATGCTTTATAACAAAATAAAACTACGCTGTTTTCATTGAATTTTATTTCTCAAGTGTAAAGTTTTAGTCTAGACATGTTAGAATATCAAAAAGAAAGAAAATAATTAATAAACCTTTAATTATGTCATTTGGCATGTTCTACAATTAATCACATGGAATTAATTACCAAAGGTGTTGTGATGTGCATTATTAATGATATTCTTGCACAACACCTTTAATTTATTACAAATTGGTCATACTTGATATGAACAATATTCTTTTGCTATGTAGATTGCTTGGCGGGTCTGACATGTAGTAAAATATGCACGCGTCTATTCAAGGTCGGACTGGTAGTCTGCCCAATTGATCAAACATCATCATTTCAATGAGGGGGAAACCTCGCGTGTCACTGTCCGATGTGTGTCGATTGTATAATATGTAGACAAGTGAACTGCACTCTTACAAATTCATGTCGTATTTTTAGAATTCAATTTAAATTTGAACACAGACTTTTTGTTTTACGTAAAATTTATAACTTGAGGGAGTTGATAAATTCGATATAGCACAGTTTTGATGTATGTGCATAACTTATATCTTTGTAGAGTCCTTGTGTTCCAGAGACGATTTATGTCGCAGTACAAGGTGGATTGATGCATATAAATGCATGGACTGAAAAGAGATTATCTTTTTACCACATTTCCTGTAAATATTACCAGTCCTTATTTGTGATCGCTAAAATTGCTGTAAATAGTTCCAGTTCATGTTTGTGATTAGCTGATAAAATTGGCTTAAATAGTGCCAGTTCATGTTAATTGCTGTAAATAATTCCAATTGATGTTTGTGATAGCTGAAAATTACTGTAAATAGTTCCAATTAATATTGATGTTTGTGATAGCTGAAAATTGCTGTAAATTAAGTTCCAGTTTCATGATAGCTGAAAATTGCTGTAAATAGTTCCAATTGATGTTAGTTGCTGTAAATAATTCCAAATTGATTGTGTTGATAGCTGAATTGCTGTAAATAGTTTCCAGTTCATGGTAAGCTGAAAATTGCTGTAAATAGTTCCGTTCTTGTTTGGTAGCTGTCGTGGTAGCATTGACATAAATTTTGTACAAATAAAACAAATTCATTGACATCATGTCAGCATTTTGTAAATTGGGCTTACAAATTAGGCGTGTCCGTGAGTGTAGTTTTTTGTCAATCTTTGTGAAATTAGTTAACTTTTGTGTTTGTATGTAGTTAGTTCTTATGAATGTAGGTTTTTTTGGTCAATATTTAATTCATCGTAGTTCCTGTGTTTGGTGTGTATTATACTGCAATTAATGCACATAGAAAATTGTACAAAACTGAAAGTGACAACTACCATAAATCGGTTCGCCTTCAAGTCGGTTGTGTTCTTGAGATCATTTTGAAGGATTTTGCCATTGATCCAATGGTTGACAATTTCAAATCAAGGTTACACTGATTTTGCCGCTTTTTAAAAAATATTTTGAGAATTGATGCCGATATTTCATTATCCTTCTCCAAAAATCAATATCATGTAATTTCTCTTATTATTTACCTGTATTCAATAATATTTGTCTGGACGATGATCGTGATAATCATTGGAGTTTTTTTTTTTTTAAAGAAATGGTACATTTCGGTCGCTAGACAAATACTGGTCTCCCTAGGACTCGCCTATAAGTCGGACATAGACTTCTGGACCAAAATTTTACCCCCAAAAATCCGACTTATAGGCGAGTATATACGGGTAAGCTGTATAATCCTATAGTTATGGTCCAACATCCCTTTCAAAATTCTAAACACATTTAATATCACAGTCAATTGGACGAATGAATATGAGTTACAATGCCCATATATTCACCCCCCCCCCAAAAAAAAACCCCACCACCCTACAAACAGATATTTTGCTGGATCCATTAAAAGTCCCACCAGGCCCTCAAAAGTTCTTTAGAATCACATTTGATTTATATCACTTCTAGCATATGTTTTGGCATAATACCATTGAAGTTTCTCCTTCACATTGTGAGGAGCAAAGATACTAAATTTGAAATCACAAAACTTTTCTCAAATCAACATCAACAGAGCGTACGAGTTTTCAACACTTTAAACGATCACTCTTCAAGCTAAATTTAAGACTAAACTTTTTGTCATAGACAGTAACTGTCCTCCATGAAATTGGAAAAAAAAATGTCCATATCTTTTGACATTACTTTCTTAAACATAACTCTGATTCTATGCACAACAAGTACTCTGAAGTTGATCTAAAAAGATACTGTAGTTTGTCATTGAATTATCCCCATGGTCTTTGGTGATCAGGTCTTCTGGAATTTCCTGAAAAATATCTTATTGTGACCTTCAACTCGACATTTATTATATATCGACGACGTTTTGAATAAACAATAATCATTTCCATTCACCATGTATCATTCGATACATCAATTCGAAATAACAGACACCACAGAGTTTACCACGAAATAAGCTTAGTATTGATGCTCACATGCTTGTAAGATTAGATATTGTTTTGTATTTTAATAGCTCAGCGCAACTTCATCAATGATGTCTTTAAGATATGAACAACAATATCTTGCCTCTTTTGTTAAGCGTTGCTGAGGTGAATCTGTTGTCATGTATATATATATATATTAATAATTTAATTTTACTTGTTACAGCAATTTGATTGGCTGAAATACGATTGAGCAACATCAATTATTTTGGATAATCTAACTTGCTCTTTGTGACGTCTAGAATGACGTCACAATGCATTTGACGTTATTGTTTCCACTTTGTTGCTACGGCAAAATTCGTCCGCCTCATTCAAAATCCTTCATTATCTCGCAAGTTATTCATCACACAAAGTTAAATACAATTTTTAGAATTAAATTATAAGGAATGAAGCTAATTTTGACCTATGTTATACGATATAATCTAACTTGGTACAGTTTACGCTAAAATATAATCCGCTTCGCGGATTATTAAAGCGTAAACTGCACCAAGTGTAGATTATATCGTAAACATAGGTCCAAAATTAGCTTCATTCCTTAAATAAATCTGAATCATAACATTTAAATGTTTTTGGGAATTGAACTTTATTTTTGCGCGTCATCGACCTCGGAGTGGGCCCATATCCTCGTTGCATTTGAAATAGCGCACGTCTAAGGAAACGTTCTCAAAACAATACAGACCTATATTTAACAGTTAAAATTTAAAACAAAGAGAGCCTGTTTCAACTTTTGGGTACCATTACATATTTATGCAATCTAATTGAAATTAAATCTCCCATCTCATTTTCACGCAAAAACAACAAAATCAATGAGCTGCGAGATTCAATTTTAATTAGATTGAATATTTGTGGTTATTTCAGGAGGGTTCAATATTGGAGTTTCAAATTTAAAACACATTGTTTCGATTTCACAATTTATTAAATGTACAGAAAATGAAAGCTTCTTAACTGTTGAATAAAACTTTAGAACTACTCGTTTCAACTTTGACAGAAATTGACAAATGCAAATTCAAAGAAAAGCTCTATGAGTGAGAAACAAGCGTAACCAAATCAAAGACGCACAATCTCTAGATCCGACCATAAATTTGAGAACTTGTAGAAACCAATTTCCATTGCCACCTTGAAACAGATAAGAGTAGTCAAAGTTGAGAAATGCAATCACATGTGAAAATGGTTTTCCTAAAGATCAAACATCATATAAAATAGTTTTTTTTCAATCATGAATTTGTAAATACTACATTCAAAAAACTAAAAAATTCCCAATTATAATGAATATCATTTACAAACCCTAATTAAAACACACATACGTGAATCTGCCCATAAAAAAAATGGATACAATTTTAACATGGGTATAATGTATGAAAAATGATTTACACAAAGACAAATACATACGTACGATTCAAGAAAATGCTACCCTCGTTACAGAATTCCTCAGTTAAAAATCTGTATAGGAATGGTTTCTAAAAGAAACTAATACATTTTGAAGTATGGATTGTAATTTCAAAACAATGCTCCTTCAGATAATTAAAGCATACAAGCTGTAACTGACAGCAACTAATTTGTAAAATAAAAGAACAAATAGAGTGACATATTTGTGATTGAGAATATGTAATTTCATTGAATCAGAGTTGATTTGAAGCAGTAAACGCGTCAAATCAGCAGAAAATGTCGATTCATGAATTTTGTCATCCTGTCAGTAATTCTTGTTCGTAATTCTGATGCAATGACCTCGGAGGTCACCAGTTCGAAATATCAGGGAAGAGAGACACGTGCTACACACTTGTATGTCAGGGCTGCGTTCAAGATCGTAGCGGCTGCGTAGGACTCGGTAGCGCTACGATCTTGAACGGCATGCTAGGCTAGCCCCGACGCAGCGAAAACAGAGAGTGCGTTTTTCTAGCCTAGCGGCTAGGCTAGTCGATAGCTACGATCCTGAACGCAGCCCAGATTGCAAAGAAAATTTTAAATCAAACGTTTATTTGAGTGGCACATTTGCGTAACAATTACTTTGTTACAGTTATAGTACTTTTAGTCATTCATGACACGATGTAATGTCTAACAAAAGGCCAATGGGCCACATCGCTCACCTGAGTGATGGCAGTGGCACTGGCTCAGCAGTGGTTATTTTACAAAGAATTTTCAAGTTTCCTTAAAATTGACCCAAGCAGTGGTTCTGGAGAAGAACATTTTATGCAAAACTTGGATTCCCTATTATGGCCCCACCCTACCCCAGGGGTCATGATTTGATCAAATTTGGATCTACTCTATATCAGGAAGCTTTTAGGTAAATATTGTTTCTTTTGGTCCAATGGTTCTTGTCTAATGAGAAGACGGTTTTTAATAATATTTTCCCTATATATTCACATGATTGTCAAACTTTGATCCCCTATTGTGGCCCCAACATATACTCCTAGGGGTCATGGTTTGAACAAACTTGAATCTCCACTATATCAGGAAGCTTTCATATAAATTTCAGCTTTTCTGGCTCTCTAGTTCTTGAGAAAAAAGATTTGTAAAGATTTTTCTTATATATTCACATATAAAACTTTGATCCCCTATTGTGGCCCCTACATATACTCCTAGGGGTCATGGTTTGAACAAACTTGAATCTCCACTCTCTCAGGAAGCTTTCATTTAAGCTTGTTTGGCCCAGTGGTTCTTGAGAAGATATTCCTTTTATATTCGCATGCAAAACTTTGATTCCCTATTGTGCCCCCATCGTAGTCCCTAGGGTCATGATTTGAATAAACGTGAATCTCCACTATATCAGACAGCTTTAATAACAATTTCAGCTTTTCTGGCCCAGTCATTCTTGAGAAGAAGATTTTTAAAGATTTTCTCTATATATTCACATATAAAACTTTGATCCCCTATTGTGGCCCCTACATATACTCCTAGGGGTCATGGTTTGAACAAACTTGAATCTCCACTCTCTCAGGAAGCTTTCATTTAAGCTTGTTTGGCCCAGTGGTTCTTGAGAAGATATTCCTTTTATATTCGCATGCAAAACTTTGATCCCCTATTGTGACCCCATCGTAGTCCCAAGGGTCATGATTTGAATAAACGTGAATCTCCACTATATCAGGAAGCTTTAATAACAATTTCAGCTTTTCTGGCCCAGTCATTCTTGAGAAGAAGATTTTTAAAGATTTTCTCTATATATTCACATATAAAACTTTGAGCTCTTATTGTGGCCCCATCGTCCCTTCTGGGGTCATGATTTGAACAATCATGAATCTCCACTCTATCAGGAAGCTTTCGTATAAATTTCAGCATTTCTGGCACTGTGGTTCTTGAGAAGAATTTGTTTCCTATATATTCACATATAAAACTTTGAGCTCTTATTGTGGCCCCATCGTACCTTCTGGGGTCATGATTTGAACAAAAATATCCACTATATCAGGAAGCTTTCATCTTTTCTGGCCGAGTGGTTATAGAGAAAATTTTAAATGACACCACCCTATTTTGTTATTATCTCCCTTTATAATGGGCCCGGTCCTTCATTTGAACAAACTTGAATCCCCTTCATCCAAGGATGATTTGTACCAAGTTCAGTTGAATTTGGCCAGTGGTCTTTGAAAAGAAGTCGAAAATGGTGAAAAGTTACATGTAACGGACAGAACGGAAGACAGAGAGGACAACATGCTCAGGTGAGCTAAAAACATTTACTCACGTCGGTTTCTATTACATCAGGTTAAGGTTAATGAGTTCGGCAATCGCCGTTCCACATTGCACAGAATTGTCGGTTCTTTTGCGTGCCACACATGCTGCGACACGGGACCTCCGTTTTTAAGGTCATATCCGAAAGATCCGTGATTCTCCCTTCACTGTCTTAGGTTTGACGCGGCCGAGTGCCGATCACGGGACTCGAACGCACGACCTCCCGATCTCGAGGCGAGATCTCTACAACTGAGCCACCGCGACCGGTTATAAGACAAAAAATAACAAATTAGTTATTTGATTATTTTCTTTTTTTAATATTTTACAAAGTAATGAGCACTCACAAGTAGTGTTTTTCCATTCTTTCAACGTTTTTACAAACATCTTGTAAAACGGGAGTTGACAGAGATCATAGACGTAAAGCAAACCCTTTGCTTTACGTCTATGCAGAGATGCAAGAGAGAGAAAGGACCGACAACTCTGTGGAAGAGAATGGCCGTTCCAGTGTCAAGTATGACGATTTCGTTTGAGGCTATGGCGGTTTATTCGAAACGCTCATTCAAGATCAATATTCCCATGATTATTTTGCAAAAAAAATCACCAGAACTTGTATTATTATATTAATTATATCGGTCAGTGTTAACTGGTGAATATTTTAGTAAGTGAAAAAAAGCCGTCAGTTACAGCTTGTATTAAATTACCATCAACCCATATAAAACAGATAAAGTTCAGGAAAAGATATTTTTTATCTTATACTTATAAACGAACATTACACGCTACTCCAAGCATATAATATATATAAGGGAATACATGCCTTATTCATTCCTGAAATAATAATAAAGTAGCAGGCAGATAGTTACTCAAGGTCATTTTTGAAAGGTTAAGGTCACTCATATAATGACAAGGTTGAGTTCCTTATTTAAACAGTTTTTGAACAAGTGCTGATCATATATCACACAAATAAGTAACAAGCAAATGATTTTCAGCCAAAGGCGATTCAATGCTATTTTGTAAAAGTTAAGGTCACTCAGAATATATGCCTTGTATATGAAAGAAATTAACCTTTATTACAACAATATTTCAACAGTTATTGAATTTTTGTTCTAAGAGCGTGTGCATCCAGGTTAGAATAGGTCCTCAGTACCCCTTACTTGTCGTAAAAGGCGATTAAATGGGCGGTCCTCCGGGTGAGACCACAAAAAGCGAGGTCCAGTGTCACAGCAAAGATCCCTCACTGCTCAAAGGCCATGAGCGCCGAGCACAGGCCTAAATTTGCAGTCCTTCACCGGCAATGGTGAATTCTCCATATGAGTGAAATACAATGTACATGTATCTTCTAGAGGGACGTATCAATCAAAGATATCTCAAGGTCATTTTTGAAAGGTCAAGGTTATTCAGAAAAAGAAAAGGTTCCTTTTTTCAACAGGTTTTATGTCGCACAAATAATGCTTTGGTCACAACCCCTTCCGATTAGGCTTAGGATGTACTCCCGGCATGATTTTTGTCCCGTAGATTTTCATAATCGGCCACATATCCTTCACACGTCGTTTAAGTATCGTCCAATATCCGGCCGGGAACCGCAGACGTAGCCATCGGCCATAACACTGCTCGACAATAGCCCGACATTCGACTGGGCCTGGTGCAAGCATCGATCGTTGTCCGTAAGATACTCGAGCGATATTCGTACGATGTTGGATGAATAGGCCGGTTATCACCCGGACATCACAGGATAATCGGCCGATTAGTATTAGATGGTCGGTCGAAGTCCAGCCCTTGCCCCCCCCCCCCCCCCCCCATTTATGCAAATGATGTATGACAATTTCTTTTTGACCGGTTTTGTCCGATGTCCAAAACCAGCGGTGTACTCCTGATTGCCCCCTATCCCCGGATACCGGCCGATCTTTTAGACCAAAGCTTAAGGAATAGACAAATGACTCGCATGCAAAGGTCACTCAAGGTCATGTGGTAAAGGTTGAGGTCACTCTAGTAATTCGTCAGATGAAATATCTCATTGGTTAGATGCAGTTCGGGAAGCCTCCATCAGTTTTACTGATATTATTGAGGTGGGTTTCTTGGGGGGGATGGTGCATTCTCTTTCTCTTGACGATTTGGATGCAGTAGTGGGATTGTATCTACATGTATATGAAATACAAGGTGTGGATTTCATCTTAAATAAGACGGAATGCATGACTGTACTTTTTTATGGTTGAGGATTTTGTTGATGTTGACAACATCAATTCCTTTATTGCCGAATTTGAGATTTAGGAATCGACGAGGTTTCTCGAGTTCACTGTCATCTCTAATACGCGGTGGAACAAAGAATCTGTGATAGGCAACATCCCCGATCATATAATCAAGTCTGTATTCCGGTGTTGAAGAGCTAGCTTTAGTTATGTCTATATTGTTTTTGGTCTGTCCGTTTGTTTGTCTGTCCGTGTGTCCGTCACAAAGTTTGTCAGCGCAACTCCTCTAAAACTACTTATCCAATTTTTAAGAAAGGACATCATATGTAGTTATGCATATTACCAGGAAATTTTGATCCTCTAATTTTTAGTGGGAGTTATGCTCATTTGAACTTAGAAATTTGTCTTAAATCCTCATGGATAACCTTGTCAGCGCAACTCCTCTGAAACTACTTATTCGAATTTTAAGAAACTTGCCGGAGAAACTTGATATGTAGCAAGGACATCATATGTAGTTGTGCATATTACCAGGAAATTTTGATCCTCTAATTTTTAGTGGGAGTTATGCTCATTTGAATTTAGAAGTTGCCTTGAATCCTCATGAATATTACCTTAATGTCAGCGCAACTCCTCTGAAATTACTGATCCGAATTTTAAGAAACTTGATATGTAGCAAGGATATCATATGTAGCTGTGATTACATGTACCAGGGAATTTTGATCCTCTGATTTTTTAGGGAGTTATGCCCGTTTGAACTTAGAGATTTGCCTTAAATTCTCATGAATAACCTTGTCAGCGCAACTCCTCTGAAACTACTGATCGGAATTTAAAGAAACTTGATATGTAGCATTGAGATCATATGCAGTTGTGCATATTACCAGGAAAGTTTGATCCCCTAATTTTTGTGGGAGTTTAAGGCCATTTAAACTTAGAAATTTGGCATCCTCAACACAACTTTTTTGAGAGTACTCAACTGACAGCACAGGGGGGAGACACATGTTTTTGCCTCCAAAAACAAACTAATTCATACAAAACTTTCAAAGGAACAGAGTAAAGTTCGGTGCGAATGTGATGTGGACCCAATGGTTTATTCACGTAAGGTAAATGGGAGTCGAAGGAAACATCGTGTATATAAGGGTTTGTTGTACGAACGATGTCCATGACTACGTTTATGTCTAGGTGTATTGTTAAAAAGTCCCATCACATTTGCATTCAATCTCTCACCAGAGTGCGCGTTACGCAAGCTTCACTTACACCTCTGTTATCGTCTGCAAAAGTAGTTCGGCCAGAGCTTTTTCTTGTTCCTCCCGTAACTCTCTATTTTCGTCACATGAAGCTACGACTTCTACAAGTTTTTGTGTTTGTTCCATGTTTACATCTAACCAGTGACGTATGTGACGTATAATGATACGTCACTGATCTAACTAAGTGAAAGTTATTGCGAGAGCAAAGCAAAATAGTTCAACAAATTTGAATGTTGTTTTATTGTAGTTTATCGTTTTAATACCCAATAATATGCCAAAAAAGATAAGTCTTTCAGTTTTTAATATGATAACGATAAAAATTCTGTAAATATTAAAAAACTAAACGTTTTACAAAAATCTTGTAATTTAGACGATAACAGAGGTGTTGGAGAGAAAACGTACAACGCCCTCTGATGAGAGAATGATTTGCATTATTTCACTGTGGACTGAAACTATTTCCTATGCTTCCAATATTGTTGCACCCATACGGAAAAGCAGTGCCTAGTTTCCTAATCCAGTATTCTTCTCGTTGCCTACGGAAAGGTGTACATAACGTTGGACTATAGGTGTAATGATATATTTTTTCTATAATTCTCACTTTCATAGACAAGATGGAATGGTCGGGGGGGTTAAAATGTTTATAAAGAAATTGATGACCTCCAATATTAATCTCAAATCTATGGCCTGACATACGTTTATTTAAAGATCCCTTGGTTTCTCCGACCTTAGTTTTAATTTAAAATTTTAATTTAAAAATCATTAAATAAGATACAAGGCATCCCTTACGGCCCATAATGTCATCAGCTTCCCTTACTGCTCATAATGTCATCAGCGTCCCTTATGGATTATAACGTCATCAAGTGTTCTGAAGCATTTACAGTTATCAGTCAATACTGACACAATGTTGTATTTTTACCCGAGTTTAAAAGAGCTATTCAAACATCTAATATTTAACAGAATGGAAAAAAAAAAACCAAAAAAAACAAGCTTACATAAAATAATACATATATGATATGTGTTTATTTCATGCTCTGTGACAAAATCATGTAGGAAGACCAGCATGTACACGTTGCTTGATCACTCTTATAAAGTTTTACTTTCATGTTTCGGATTTCCAACATTTCGGTTTGAGCATCACTGAAGAGACATAATTTGTCGAAATGCGCATCTGGTGCATAAAAATTGGTACCGTATATGATTTATATTGATAAAAACTGGAATGACATTAACAGAGTATTTTTGTTCATTGTACGAATTTCTGTTTCTTCTGCTTGATATCTCCATTGCCTGTGTTTGCAAAGGCAACCATGCCCCCATCGGCCCTTATGCTACCAACGTGAAATGTGTAGTTATAATCTGCAATAAAAATGCATATAAGTTAGAATTATAAATCTAAAAATAAACTGTTCAGGGATTGTATGCCAAAACAGACTGTCTTACGTGTGGCGCCATCTGTTTCGTCGGGATCAGTCAGGTCCTGAGATGACGCGTTAGTCTGGGTTCCACAGCAGTTTTTGGTCACTTTCTCGTTGTTACTTTCAGATCCTTCTTTAATCCGTTGAATATTTTGTTCTGTTTCTTCTATTAGGTCTACAATTTGTTTATTGACATCTTTCACCATGTCTTTTAATATCTCATAGTCTCCTGGAGACATGATGCCCTTCCGTTCAAATAAATCCAGTACGTCGGTAATGTTTCTGAGTGATTGTTCTCTTGGTGTTTTAAGGTGTTTTCTGCAGCTCATTAGAAATCGCTTATGATCATACCCGCCATTGATGGACGGATCCAAGTAATCCAGAGCCACTGCTGACATGAGTTCATTGTGAAAATTTTGTATCTTCTGCTTGTCATTGGACATACTAGTTCAAAGGGAAAACAGAGAGAACGATACAAATTCAATGACATATATATTTAAGATATGATACATGATATAAATCAGGATTTGTCGAAGTTGGGTGGATCCTTTGAAAGAGGGAGCAAATGGCTAGAGGTCTGGGATGTAGCCCAAGTGGGGGCCCAGCTCCTGGTTTTAAGGGCCATTAAAGTTATATTTTTAGGGGGGTTATTTTCTATATACGCCATTGGTATGACAGTTGAGACGAGGGAAAACTCTTGCGACACGACTATAGACATTTGATCCGCGTATTAATTTATCGTGGTAAATGCAAAGGGTGTATCGAGTCCAAACCTAACTACATGTATACAATTCATGTATTAATGATGAACAACATAACATGTATATACACAAATTATAGTTGGGTACTCGAATATACAAAGCATGAAATGATTCGTGTTTATTAATTGAATAGTTTGTTGATCAACCCGGTGGCGCAAATCGGCACTATGGCACATAGATGGTACATGTAAATGTGTCTGTAAATATGATATATGTTCATATTAGGGCCCAAAAGGCCATGTCATTTAACATGAATGAC
>CAJDSM010011739.1:17777-51682 GCA_903981925.1 Ostrea lurida | reverse complement strand
ATCAATTAACATAGATGACTTAAAGGACATGGGCAC
This sequence comes from Ostrea lurida, assembly GCA_903981925.1. Taxonomy (NCBI): domain Eukaryota; kingdom Metazoa; phylum Mollusca; class Bivalvia; order Ostreida; family Ostreidae; genus Ostrea; species Ostrea lurida. The sequence continues at coordinate 51,646 of CAJDSM010011739.1, read as the reverse complement.
GTTTGAGCTAAATTTTTTTATATTTGCATTTTTAATGTTTGAATGTTAACCAAGTTATGATATAATGCGTCAGCAAAAGTTTAATGTCAGTTGTTGAGTTACAAGTGAGATATCATCACAATCTCCTTTATTATAGTAAACAAGGCTCGTGCCATGTTTTGGTACATCATTGAATAGGCTTAGGTTAAACGTTCTGTTTAAAAGCAGATTCGTTTTCATATTACGAAGTCTATCTGAACACAATTAAACAGCTTTCTATCGTGTTATCTCACATCTCAGTTGTTAAACAGGGAAGTATTTTCTGTGAAGATTCTGGTCTATAGTAAACAAATAACAAGGCACGAACCTTGTTTACATAACAAAGAATTTCGTGAGCGCATGTAATTTTATTGTAACTCAACCGCGCACAATTGAAATTTTGATGACCATGAGATGTCATGTTAACTCACTGGAGCTACCCGAGCTACTGCAGTTGAGTTACTAGAATACAACGAAGTTCGTTATTCCATGTAAATGTTCAATTAGATATTTAGCATTTATTTGCAGTTGTGTACGCACTGATTTTGTCCCAAGTTATCAGGACGTTATATTCTCAACGTGATCTGAAAGTAATCTCTGTTGCCCAACGCCAGCCCAGTGTATCTGAGATGTATAAATAGATGATGCGCATCCCCACTCGGTCCGAAATGTTGGGCAATCATGGATGAGTGTCCAGTTGATATCAAGCGATACTAGAAGTAATAATCCGTGGCCCGGATACTTAGGTCGACAAAACATCGCGTCACTCTAGGTTGTTCCAAAAAGTCGAAACCGTTCACTTATGGGGAATCGATGTTTCCAATTAATCAATAGCCCCAAAACTGCGGAATGCCCTTCCAAAACATGTTAAGGGACTTGAACTTCTTTGTGCTTTCAGAAATCACTGAAAACACCCATTTTTTTTCATCAAGCTTTTCAGACTGATTTCAGTTAACAAGATTATTTTGTCTGTCTGACTGTGCGTTTTAATATTTCTAATTTAATGTACAATTTTTTTATTTATGTTTACTGTTTTAAATGTTGAATTAGAATCGAGTACTGTTTGCGTGCGGTTACCCCATTACATTTCATATGCCTTTAAAACTGATGTTATCTTATGTTTTATTTAGCGTATTTATGTATCTTGTTTATCAGAAAAAAAAACAACCCTTGTCATCTTGATCTTAATAGTAATGTTTTTCATGTTTGGTGATTATGGTTTAATTATATTCTATTATCTCATTATTATATTATGCATGTAAAGCTACCTTTGAGCGTAATGTTGTATTGAAAAGTGCTATACCAATATGGTTATGTGATATTTTATTATTCTCAAACTGATGGATAAAAAATCTCCAAGCCCAGGCAAAAATTCAAATCCTGAGCAAAAATTTCGACCCCCTTCCCTTTCACTATGCGAGAGTTACAGGTGCGTTGACTAATGTCAGAAGTGTCGTTTTATGTTGGTTATCAAACCGAAAGTAGAAAAACATTAAGAATTATTGCATATTAACTGTACACCTGTATTAATTTATTCACGGTATCTCCCATTCTAAGGACCATTGAATATAATTCGTGAATTTTACCAAACTTTATATAGACGGAAAGTGAAAATGGTTGCCTTTTATACACTCATGTTTCACCGAGACATGTACGGACCTATAATTGGTAGTCACGATCCGAGATGATTTACACAATACATGATTTTTTATTTTCTTCCCCCTTTCATGTATTGTCTAAATAACTTTATCACTGATGGTTTCTTTATTAATTAATTACAAGCATCCAGAAATCCTAAAAACCAAAAACGTTTGCAAGCCAATATCACTTTTATAATTACGCAGCCGTCCAAAAATATCTTCCAACTAGATTTTAAACTGAGTTATTGGTGTCTCATATATAAGAATACATGATTACACTCTTGTAGTTTCAGCCTTGACAAATCTTTACTCGTCGTTGAAAAAAGGACTTAATTCTGGAGGCAATAGATGAGTTGAGAATCATGCCCACTATAGTAGTATCCCCCCCCACCCCCCGAAAAACGAGCGCATGTAAATTCTCTCTCGCGTCATTAATCCGAACAGGGGGGGGGGGGTGTACGTGTAGAATACCCTACACTCCAAGATCTGTATGGTTCACCATAGCAAAAAAACCGTCCTGTGACTGCATAGTACATCTGTCGCCATGTTCTGGATCTGGGAAACCAATTTTGCATCTGAATCATTGATTCGGACTATACCCGGTTAATACCCTCAGGGGCCGTGAATTCATTTAAAGATTTCAAAATTTCTTAGAAATCAATATGTATATTCAATCTATGTTAAAAAAATCGAGCAGAGAAAAAAAAGCTTTAACGCAAGTACCAATTTATATAAGAAGAGTGATGATTTACACATAACACACTCTAGTGGCATATAGTCATAAAAAGACCCTCAGAAGCTTCATCTAATCCCATTGTATTTCTGCTATTCGATATTTATTACTATATGAGGAACAACTGTAATTAAGCACGTTAATAGCGTGTGTACATATTTTTACCCTTTTATAGGGAGTTGTATTAGTCCCATCCTAGAACTGTCCTTCAAATATAAATATTGATAAAATCTGGGTAACTCCGGTTTAGTAAGTCTCGTGTAAATGTATCGATATAAGTAATGTGTATTCATATTCTACTCTTCCTCGTTGCAGTACTCTCTTGCTTTTCCTACACAGAAACTAATTAAATCGTTCGAGTATAATAATAAGAGAAAGGATGCTTTCATACTCACGGCGCTTGTGTGACAGTAGCTATGGCATGCACACACTCCAATTGACGCAAAAGTCCAAATATATGTTGGTAAACTTTTCTCGAGTACCAAAGAGATTTGGTACCAGTCGAAGCGAGGGGCCAAATTACAGTTGGGTCGTAAAGGAGAGAGATAGTTGGCCCTGTTACACACAACCGCTACCACACCTGTTGGCATGGTCTATAGATGTTTACTCAGATGTCTGAGAATACAATAATCTTTCTTGGTAGAAATGACTTAGATTGTAAAATCTTTATTATCTCCCTTTCTCGCAGCATTTATATATTATCCTTTAATCTCATTGCAAACCCAGGATCAAATCAGTGATTTATTCTTGAATTTGGGATGCAATTTCTGTATTGACTGTGATTAGATATATTAAGATACCACTTGAAATGGGCGGGTTGTTATACCGTACGTTTAATTTTCAGCCTTGAGTCAGGTGGAATATTATTTCAAGTGAGTCTCTGTGGGTGCACCGGTCACGATAGGTAGCTAAGTCCCAAGCATAGCCATCCTTTTGCGGTCAAGGTATCTACTGTCGGCCTTATCTATATATATTTGGAAAGATAATGGTCTCGAATAGGACTCGCTCATCCAATATTATAGTGTGTTCTTTATCTTTTTCCATAAATCAACCATTTTTGGTTTACCAATTATGCACCCAATATTGTTACATTTCTCTTCGTTAATAGAGAAGTTGGGTGTCTTGAGTACAAATGCGACTGTGACTCTTTCTTAGGGACAATATAGGACTTTATCATTGCATAAGTGTTGCATAGATGTTTGAGCACCTTATCAGCAAAGCAATATCTAGTTACATGGGATAGGCACCCAAAAACATAAAATCTTCGAATCCCAATAGGGAGAATATATTGCTTCTAACAGATTAAAAATTAGGTAGATTACTTAATCACACCCCAATTTGCGAATGTCGAAATACAAATTACATTTTTTAAACTGTCACTAACAAAGCTGACGATCGTATTTTAAAAGGACCTCTCTATACACTCTGACACACTAAAACGAGACACAGTATCCTTTTAAAGCTAATATTAGACATTTAATATCCTCCTCCCTCCTTGGTAGATATGTCTACCAATTGATAAATCATGTACCTATCGGTTAGCTATGAATTGTAGTATACCCAAAATTTTTTAAATGTCACAGCCATCAAGTTGGCGATTAGACATACCGTCAGTCGGTAGAACCGCAGAGTACTGAACTCACATATCCTTATGCACTTGAGTTATCTCGTTAGTTTACACTTCCAGAGGGAGCAATATGCGTGCCGCTATTCTTTTCTGCAATACTTTCAACAGAGCACTCATACCAGTTGCAACTCTAGTATATATCTGTTATAAAATAGATAATGCTATACAAATCGTCGATACAGTCCTATAACTAACTTAAAAAAACACAAGGGGGTCATGCCCTTTAAGCCGCTCAAATTCATACATACACTTAGGGAAATAGACGACGTATATTAGAGCTAATGTACAGACCGCTCAAAGTGAGATAACTATAATATGAGCGATAGAAAAACAATAATGAGCCTGGTGCCCACGGAGTGAATTAGAACAAACAGATTTTACCATCGAATAAATTAATTTTTGAGTATACATTTTTCACCAATATATAAAAACAGTGTCATGTGACTAGAAATGAGGAATGTAAAATGGCCTCGGCTTCCATATGATTAAAAACACGGTCTGAATAAATCACAATTGCTTAATAATTAACACCTTGAATGTTGTATGGTGTACTCTTCTCCTCCTTGAGTGATGTGTGCTTAAATGCTGGAATTCATCTATTTACAGATATGTTTTGGCAGGTTTGTAATAAAGCAAATGAGTTGGGTCTCCTTACATTAAATGATTTTTATTATGTCCCTGCTATGTTAGCCTAACTTTTCATTGATCGAGAAGTTTTAATTAGATCGATGACTTAGTAACTGTGTTTAATTGCTGCCATATGGTCCTTATAATAACTGTTATCTGGAGCGTCGACAAGATAATGTATTCTCAACTTAAGTTTATGTGAGGTACAGTCTAACTTAGTAGTACAGTGACACATATTGGGCATCCTAATTTTATTAGATAATCATTAACATGTACTTCGTGTCACTCCAATGGTGAGTAGATATATAACAGAAAGTGTGAACCTCAAAATGAGCGCGATATTGAATATGGTATCCGGGAGTTATAAAATCAAACTTGAATGCTGAGAGCAATTCGCCTATTTATACTATTGATCTTGCCAACAATGTGTTTGACAATGGAACTCAACTAATGTGTAAATAGTTACTCAATTTCAAGGTAAACTCTCCTGTAGCATATATTTTTGATTTCTTTCCACTTGCCTCTTTGAGCTTTATTAGATATTAAATTGGTACTAATCCCAATGCGGTTTGTCATTTACTTTCTCATTTCTAACGTTCTGAGAGAAGGAGAACAAATTGCTCGTTAGAGAGTGTATAATCAACATTGATTCTTTGAAAAATATGAAGTGCGTTGTTTACACGTGTAAAGCGTCCCTTCATCTGACAATCGGGAGTTATTTGATAAATGAAGTTTTGCAAAAAATCATTGTAAATAAATAGCTTCTCCGTTCAAACTGTACCAAGTTTCCCACCATTTACATCTTCACTCAATCATGTCACTTCTACAGATAGTCACCACTATTATTACATTCAAGCTGACTACTATTTATTGACAACCCCGCCAAACTATTAGTGATTATCCATGAGGGCGGCTTTGATAATATCGGTGACAATCAGCTTTGATATGTCATCCCTCTACTCCCAGTTGCGGATGCAGTGCAGATATACATGTGTCCGTGGCCGAGTCACATATCTTTTGTCTGTTGAGGTAAGCATACCATGTGTTGCGCATCCATGTATGAAGTGATATCATCATATGCAGTTAACTGTAGCTTCTATCTGTTGTGTCGTCTGTCAGTAGTTATCTATGAATAACAATAATGTATATCTTTCTATGTGAAAACAAAAACTCACCCCCACTTATCACCACCGTACCACCTCTCTGCCCGTCTTACTTCTTCACCTCAAGGTCAAATTACTTTAACGAATCCGGAACTCTCCGTGTCCGGCAATGTGAAACTTTTTTGTTCTCCTTTAGCTATTGGACATCCATTCTTGTATCCCTTGACACTACTAGGAATGCACTCACCCCATAGATAATGAGCATGGGGTGTCATGTAGCTCGTATGTTTGTCAGATCTGTGCCAATTTGTTCTAGATGCAAGATTCCGTTGCATCCCCGGGACCAATAACATCTTCGTTTGTTCTTGGAAGCATGCCATTACTTGTTGCCTCTGCAAATGGGTGTCTACAACTATTGTGAGACTATGTGGTTTGGAGCATTCTCCCTCGATGATCTTTTTCATAATATAGATCACATTTAGACTCTTTAAGCAGTCAAAAATTAATCCGTTTTTTAATAATTATGGTGTGTTGCTAAACACATGTGACATTTTCTTCTTTTTGTTCCAAGGGTAGTACGAACAAGTACATGACTTGCACGCATGTAGTGCCCTGTCCTATCAATCTAGTGGACGAAATAATTTGTGCCGCACGTGTTTCTATTTTGAAATGAGTATCCTCTGTCTCTCCAATTTGAGCACTTTTAGTACGCTTCTCAATATAGTCAGATAGTATTTATTTCAAGGTTTACTTTATACGATGTAATTTCGGCTGGTCCGGGCCATAAACTCTTCCTTACTAATTTGACACATATGCATCCTGTAATTATGCAACAAAAGCCAAATGCCTATCTTATCTCCCATGAGACATTGATACCATGTAAACTGTTATGGTCCTGTACCAGTCATGTCGTGTATAGTCGTGTGTTAGATATCGTGATCTAACGGCGTAAACTTCTTTGTTTCTTTGTAGCAATATGACATTACCATTTCCTAGTATAATGGAAATAGTCGATAAATAGCAGTATTGAGAAGGACTTGTATTGCACCTTACCAATATCATGACCTTTGAACTCATATGACATTATGTATTTGTTGCCCTCACTGGCGTTCTTAAAACAAGTTTCATATTTAAGAAATGTAGTTTTTGTACACTCAGTGTGGCCATTACAACTAGCACTTCAGTTCTTTTAGAATAGTGTACAGGGGGTGTCAGCCATACCCAAGTATGTAAAAAAGTAACTGTTTTTTAGCGACTTTTGAGACTCAAATAACAGCATTTAGCATATTTCTTTGAGACACTCGGTAAAAAAGGGGAACAAAAAACTAGCATAATAAGTAGCAGTTTAATTTTCCCAAAAGATCAACGAAAAAAAGGTATGGAAGGAGGGGGACAGAAACCCATCATATTTGGTATTATCACCCATTAGTCGAGAGTTAGTGAAATTCTACCTAGCGGTACACATTTACAACTTAGTAAATTAAATCATGTTGTTAAAAATAATCTTATACTCTCGTTTCTTATTTCTGACATACACCAGCGTATTGAAGGCACTATTGAGACTGTAAAGTATTGGAATGTTAAATTGTACGTTAGGGTGGAACAATTCTACTTAAAAAAATGTAATATGACTAATTTGATTTTTCCGATAAAAAGGATGAAATAGTTATTATGAATACTTAGATGACATATAATCGCCATACGTTACGTAGTTATGTACATGTGACGACCATTTTTCATACTATGATCTATATGTAGTTATACACTCTAGTAAGTTTGTACTATGTGACAACCACATAAAAACTTACCAGCCTCGTACTATGGAGTGTGAATACAGAAGGACAATACTCCATAGGAGTAGTTCGCTCGTGGAATTACAAGTGATATCAAGACCACACACCCCTTAAGAGAGCCACCCTTTAAAGCAGTGAGCCATGTCATAAGGTTCTCAACAAACCACAGAAAAGGATAAATGCAGTTTTTGTATGTATCAGGTGAGACCTACTACAGGCATTCAAGCACAATAGCATAGACAGAGTTGATAAGATGGGAACTATTAACATGCTATGTTTAATTTCGGAAGTATTAATACTCCCTAAGTGATCAAATACTAACCCTAGTTTGTATGCTAGTATTATATCATGGAGACAAATATAGCAGCTTATATATACGACACTTACCTCTGGAACGTTTTTTTATATTTTCATTACCGTGAACATGATATGTAACCAATCTCAATAGCGTATCAAAGTATAATGTAACAGGGCACTCATACAGACTACAAAGTTGTTGATAAGATCATAATCAACTCGATTGAGATTGATCATCGCGAGCGTCAGTTCTAACAGAGTAATGATACCCAAGTATGGATAGCCAATAAACGATCGTCTAAGCACAGTGTGTTGAAATAACATATTAGGGAATCTCCCATGACTTGTGGTGTTTTTAGATAATCGTTTCATACTTTCTCCCTCAACCATGAATCTTGTGTATATTTATCTATGCCCCGAGCATGCATGTCTGGTTTTCCCATGAGCTATAGACAAGGATAAACCGGGATTATAAGCTAATCTACCACCACAGCAACAATCAGAAGTATGGGAATATCTCTCTCACCACCTCGGAAAGCGGCGACAAATGATTCGCATGGAGCAGACCGCTCCTATATTATGTATATCACGCTAGCCAAGGCTTATTTTCGGATACGTCATTATGTCGCGTATAACTCCCACTTGTGCTCCGTAACAATAAAGGATTCTACCAGACTCTACTACCTACTATTGCTCCTCCTCCATTGAGGTCTCATAGTCCATTAACCGAATTACTACCTATATATCGTATCAACTCGCGATTTAAAATCATTACGCACGCTACTAGCAAATCCAAAATTTAACTCTTGTTTTGCTTGGTCGACAAATTGTAGAATAAAAATAGTAGTATCACCAGTGATCCGTTCTAGACTAGATGTCTTATTGAAATAACATAACAAGAGAGGATTATATGTCTCGATAGTAGTGATCATGATGTGATAAAAAAAGTTCAAAACTCCCATCTATTGTTATATGGATGTGCAATAATATCATATCTCCGCATGAAAATCCGTGTGAAATAGACATATGTCTTAATAACTAGATCATCCTCGTCTATGCACGCTCCTATCCGATGTTCGCAGACTCGATATGGTGCCTTCGTCCTCTGCTCCTCTCTTTGATGTTAGTTGTTGCGAAACGATCTGGAAATGAGACTAGTATCTGTACATCGGCCACTGATTCCTGAAACTACTTGGCAAGGGGTTCGTGGAATTAACACTGTAGTGCCCTACTCTTGTAGTGATAGTTTGTATCTACTTAATCCACTCTGCATTTCCGTTTGTGTTACATTTTCTACCTATTTTATGCTTATTCGATGATGGAATCCCTCTATTTGTCCTCGGATGATCTTCAGGAATGCTAGAGTGTCTAGTTAGGTCCTACCCGTCGATGTATGCTCGTTGATTGGCAATTTGCGAACCCATGGTCCTGAGTGGATATTGGAGCTTGGAAAGTTGTTTTAGACCTCCACTTAATCCAAAAAGGAAAGTATTAATATCGTGGACAGACGCCCGAATTCGTTTTCTTTTTATTTCTGTAAAAAGGTTGCTCGTGAGTGCGGATTTTGTTCTTACCCCATCGGAGTGATTATGTGCTACAACTCTCTAGGTTCACTGATAGTCATTATTTCAGCTGCCCGGTCGAACTGAAAGGGAAGGGGGGGGGGTATGTTTATATTTTGACTTTCTAAGAAAAATGTAAAATTTATATTAATATATTCCCCACGATATGATGAGCAATAATTTGACATTGAGCGCCACGAGCACTTTTTTTCTGTACTCTCTCTAGGCAATTTCGTTTTAGACTAATTCAGTTATATACATTTAATTGTTTTTTCAGAATTTTTAAAGAATTTTATCCACTCTATGAGTGCCACGGTCTCATCAAATATTTATAGACTAGCCACTAGTCGAGATTTAATTGAGAGAAATTTCTTGTCATACAGCGACGGTCGTTAGGATAATTAACTTCTAGACTATGTGATATGGAAAACTAATCAACTTGCGGGTATAAGTGAGTATCAACTGGAATTTAATATGCGTCGAATTTTGGGTGATACTCATGTATTCGATAAAGTACACTACACCTTAGTGGTGAGCTTATGATAGCGAGGCACAGTTAAACCTAGTATTAATGTAAGTTATTTACACACAGTTGATTTCCATATCTATCATCATTATGTCTGGGGCACCTTGTGTAGTACTGGATTACAGTAGTGAAAGTAAGTTGTATTTACAGTGAAATAATAAAACCATCGCCAATAGCACTGTACAAGGGCGGACAACAAGGCCCATAGCTCAAGTCTCGTAGGTTCTCCATACCTTAGTGGCGACTCATTACTACCTTGCTCTATGCGTAGTATGTCACCAGTACCCTATTCGACTATACCATGCTAAGTTCCAATTGTACGTAGTGCGCAATTAAACCGATAGTGACTGATGTTTACGTAGTTATAGTGCCGAAACAAGAAAAATGGGACGGTGACCCCAAAATATGTACGCGATATCGACACGATATTATTATGGTAAGTGATAAACATTCCCTCCTAAATAAGGTTGTTCTGGCTAAACAGAGTGGAGTGTATTTACCACATTGGTGATTAAGGTACCGTAACAATTAATTGGTCGGCTTATCGGTCTTAAAGATTGCTCCTCCTTCCCCGTCCTCAACCAAAGGACATCTCTGCAGTAGTCGAGCTATATGGCCTAGAGATTTATGGCAATAACAAAAAATAACCGTCTTCTCTCTGTTGGATCGCCATTTCTTATCTCCGTCCAACGTTCCAACGCGTAAGCATGATATGAAGCGTTCCATCTCTGAGTGAGAAAGTTAATCATGTCTCAGGACTGTTGGGACCGTTATACATAAATAATTAACGCAATCCATAATACATTCGCGTTCAGCTCTCGCTCTGTTAAATTTCTTCAAAATTGGTAGCAACACAGAATAATGCTTACACCAGTGCAGCATACGCACGCAATAGCTAGTATGTACAGGGACATGTATCACTATGTACTGTCTAGTTTGGATACTCCGTTGATCAACTGCGATCTCAGATTACTTGTCATTAGTATTTGTATCAGGGGTAACCCTCTCACAGTAAAATGTTAGTTTATACCCAAGTAACAGACTACACCTATAGCGCTGAGTATGTACTGGGACATACAAGTATAATGTGTTTGGCCACAGTGAACACATATCTATAATAAGTGACGAGCTCGCTATGGTACCTAGGGACATGTCACCATTATAAGAAGTTTGTATTTATCTAGTGAAACAAACAACAACCCAGGTAGGTGTCATTTATGTCAGTGTGTGTGTGATAGGGACAATCAGAACTTGTAATATTAAGGTGCAGGTTGATATATCTGGGGACTCAGAACATTACATCAAACACGTCGCGCAGTATGTATGTCTTTGACATTCACTCTAATAAATAATGAGATTAACACCCTACAGTGACATAATCGACCAATAGACGTAAAGTATTTGTACAGGAATATCTAATATATCAGCATACTTATAAATGTAGTTCCTTATACAGTGGCATCCTTCAACCATAAGGCGTGAGTTATCGGAAATCAGGGAGGTATAACCGTAAACGAGTGTATTATTTTATAAATTGATAGGATGATAACATCTGAAATCATTATTACACCTCAGTAAATACGTAACAATAATGCTGGACCACGAGATTAATAAGACTCTCCTTTCTTTTGAATCAAATAACAGCGTACAACTGTCACCAAAGTGACCGAGTTCCAATATGTGTCGCATAAATTGCCGAAAAATGGTTTGAAGTAGGTATTTAAACTCAGTGCCCACACTACAAGGTCTTGTGTAGCGGTGCTCCATGTGAATTGTGAATAATTGCGTGTTTCTGAGGAATGGGAACGCCATAAAACAATATAAATAGGATTAAATCAAATCAATGTAATCCTGGTAGCTCTTTAAGTATGAATACACAATGGACAAAACAGGTGTGGTGAATAGCTAGGTTTTCATACAGTGACACTCACATCAACAAATAGAACCATACACATAATCGTGTACAGAGGACAGATTCCACATTTACATTTAAATGTACAGTACTCTAACAGTGAATTTCCAATTACCACCCCATAGAGTTCAACGAGCTCGTTCGATAGTATGGTACGTAGCGGGTCACACATTGTGACCAATGTTCAACAAATAGGATAAGTGGCCTACCTACAGAGAACCCTACACCACAATAAGCCCTATTATGTAACTAAGGGACATCCCAACAGCAAAAATTATCTTGTGTTTCACACAGTGACACATTACATACCTCCTAAGCATAAGTAGTACAGGACATCCTTACCAGTATGACATGTAGATAAATTCTCATACAGTGCAATAAAAAAAGCGCGGTCAGTCTGAGCACTGTAACAACATTGGGGTCAATTACATATTCCCTGTAAGTGCGTCATTATAATTCACAGATTACATTGATAATTCCATGATACAGATTACAATTAAATTATCAGCTATTTTGAAATAATTGATTTAACAACTCTATACTTTTGAAATGTAATCAATTGGTTACAATTACAGATTACTTTTTTTTAAATACTTTATTGATGAGACAAAGAATTTATTTTTTTATTCTAGACAACGTTGGTGCTTATTATTGAAAAGATATAAGCAACCTTTAAAACATTACTTTATGCAGTTATACACTTAATTTCAAAAGCACTAATCTTACATATGATGTACTATGTCGTTATTAACTGATTATTCAATTCTGACAGAAGACAGTGTGGCGGATTTAGGGGGAGCCCAGGGGGCCCTCCGCGGCCCCCTTTTGTTGGTGACTCAGAATTATTCATTACTGTATTCAGAATTATATAACGTAAATTCAAAACACACCTAAAATGACGTGAAAAAAAAGCTCCCTTTAAGAACCTAGAGCTTCCGGGGGCTTCGCCTCCCTGGCCCCCACTTGGTTTCATATTCTATTAGATACGCATACATAAGCACAGCGACGAAATAGCAGCACCGACTTTTCAAATCAGAGAGCCGGGAAGTCACACCCCCTTTCGACAATCCTGGATCCAGCCACTCGCAAGATTAGTGGTGTCTATGACATATGTGTGTCGATGCTGTTATTGTGATACACTCATCTGTAGTTGTCAATCAAGCTTTAGATAAAGTTCATGTTGATATGAACCTTTATAAGAATTTAGATTAGATTGTCACACCTAGTCTAGGTAACAATGAAGACTGCAAATCATTAAGCACAATAATTTGCAAACTTAATTCCTATACTGAGCAACAACCCTTATATAGGAAAGATTATTCAATGTCAATAAGGTCAATCTATTGTAGGGGTGATCCTTTACATTGATTACAAAGCGGGAAACCGTGGTAGCGCTCCGTTACTTGGTGTCCCGGTGTGGTCGTGGCTAACGTACATTGGTAGGGATACAACCAGTTTGATTACTACTCATGGACATCTCCCAGCATAATCGCAAAAAAAATGATCCTCCCTAAAAATTAATCTGATTACAGCGGTAAAACAATAATGTTAAACTCGTTACAATTGGAATTACAATGTAATGCGTAGAAAAAATTTTTACCCACCTGAGTCTCACAGATTACAATTACGATTTATTCATTGAAAAAATGTTCAATCAATTAGCAGCTTGATTTACCCCTATAAGATTTAACAGAAATATTATAACCCTCACCTGGAGACATGATGACAATAGGTCACAAACAAGGGTATAATTTGCGTCAAGTTTATAACTAGTTGACGACTCCCATGTCACAAGGCGAATAAGTAAGATAGAACTATACAGGGACCATTCACTCTATAGATGAGTAATTTCCATAATGTACGCCCAAGATGTGTATAGCAGTGTAACAAACCATGAAGTTCACTAGATAACAGGGATACATATTCGACTTATAATGTAGTTTATATACTCAAGTGAAACACTTACACCAATAGCGTCTAGTATTGATACAGGAATTTCACTACATATGTAGTTTATTATAACTGGATAGAACAATACACCATAGATAACATGGTAGTACGTTGTTACAGGGAACATACAGTATATACAAGATACCTTGCATAAGTGACAAAACCAAGTCATTACGCTTAGCCGTATCAAAGGGACAACATATCAGCAAAGTAATTAACCACAAATGTTGTCTAATATGCAATGTCTTATACAAGTGACATACACCATAGCGTAGTATGTGTACAGGGACAATTCTATAATTGTAGTTATACAGTGACATACACATAGCAAAGTGAAATATACTAAGCGGGATTGATTACCAATTCAGATATAAATAGATAAGTTATTATACAGTCGGACTGCCGGAGCTTCAACCAATAGCGTTATTTATGAGCTATAGGGAGAACTGTCTCAACAAAGAGTTATTACTGTCCCTGAATAAATGTGAATAATTACACCACATTTTAGCCGTGCAGAGTCGTGGCAGCGAGTAAAAGCATGCCCATTCCAGATCAATAGTTCCCTGAGCTGCCCTCGTATCTCGCCGAGCATAGGCCTAAATTTTGCGAATCCTTTCACTGGCAATGCCGTTGACTTGTTCCCCATGTCGAGTAGTAAGTATTCGTGGTGGTGGACGGTAAAAAACAATAATAGAAATTACCCTTCACTAATCACATCACTCAGCTAGCTCTGTAAATGGACAAACAGTCATAATGCAGTTTGAAGTAATACTAGATGTGGATCATTACACCTCATTAGTATCAACACCCATCTCATGTTCAAGTTTATATGTACAGGGATCTATACAATAGTAATCCGTGGACTAGAGCTGTTTTTAAATATATCAGTCCCGATCATACACCATAGCGAAGTTATCTGTCCATACAGGAGGCCTTACAGAATTTAATTGGTAGTTTACAACGTGACATACACCATAAGTACGTAATGTTTATTGTACCAAGGGATATCTAGCTAGTGGTCAAGCAATAAAATTAGTCGATACGATAGGGACAAAAACCATAGTCATAGCATGTAAATACCCGTGAGAAACGTTGCCCAGCAACTGAATAAATAATGCAAGGTTTACTACCAGTGACATACACCAGGTTTAGTACTGATGCTCATGTTACTCCAGGAACATTCTTGCTTCACCTGTGTCATATTAGATAGATAATTAAACAGTGACATTGAACAACCACATAGTGGTAAGCATATGTTATCAGGAAGGCATGAGACAGTATCATGCTGATGTTTTGATACAGCTAAAGGGCATCAAAACATCAGTTGCGTAAATTTTTCAGTAATTACATGTATAGGGAGTCAATATTTATCTATGTTACCAGTAACAGTATAGTGTCATTTTGAACTGTAGTTAATAAAAGTGATAGTACACCATAGGGCGTTAGCAGGTTGGGTGGGCACTGATATATATTCATCTCACTTTCCAGCTCAAAAGTGTTACACTGGTGTGTCGCAAGGAACAATAGGACCTAGATATATACTTCAGTCCATTCGCTCTTCACCCTTACCCATGAGGCAAGCTGATTGTGAACGTTCTCCATGTGAGTTAAAAACTAATGTCTGGCGACTGGTTGACGTAAATACACAATGTATAAATATACATTTAATCTTAGTCATTCATTGATGCGATAGATATGTAACATGCGACAACCCGAGCGACCAATAATTGAGCTTAGTTTGCTTCAATTATACAGATGATCAATACACCATTTAGTTGTATATGTGCATTGTTACAGAGACTTTACAGTTCTACATTAATTATAGATAAGACTCTAGTAAGATCTCTCTCTAGTGAACAATACACACATTAGTACGTGAGTAATGTACCAGTAGTGCACAATTCTATACACGACATAATAAATGTTATACGTTTAAGTCAGTCTACGTATGGATGTCTTCGTATCACAACACAATATAGCGTCTCATTGTTTTAAGCTATGTTACAAGGTACATGACTTTAGCTCATACAGAAGTAGCATTGAGCATTACTTAGTGACAAAAAAACCATAGCATAGCATTGTTAAAGGGACAAACGTATAATGCATTTATACAGTACATACACCCATTGCGTAGTATGTACAGGACAGCACTATAATGGTAAGTAATACAGTGACATACACCATAGCGTAGTTGTACAGGGAATACAGTATAATGGTAGTTTATACAGTGGCATCAACCCATAGCGTATTATGTATAGGGAATATACCGTAACAGTTTATTATGTAGTATATAAAGTGATATACACCATGAAGCATAACAGGTGTGGCGCGATTAAAAGATCCCTCCTCTCAAAGTCTCTGAGTGCCCGAGCAAGGCCTAAATTCTTGCAACCCTTCACCTGGCAATGGTGACGTCTCCATGTTGAGTGAAATATTCTTGGTGGACGTAAACAATAAATAATTAATTCAAATCAATCATGGCGTAGTATGTAAATGACAAACAGTAATAATGCGTTTTATACTAATAGAAATCCTTCATTAGTACGAGTGTGGGATGGAAATTCCACCGAGGGACAAGATTCGCAGTCTAGACGAGGCTTGCCGAGTCGGAGACAGCGAATTCTGGTTGTCCCGAGGTGGAAATTTCCCGTATCCCACACGAGTAAATAATGAAGGATTTATTTTTCTCACATCTTTATGGCACTGATTAGTGACGTAAAATCGGGGAGCTGGATGGATAAATTTACAGATTATCAATATCTTATTTCAAGCTTTGGAAAACAAAACACTAATTAGACAGGCAGAAAAGAGCATACCCAGAAAATGGTTACACTAAAAGTGTAAACTAAAACTTAAAGACTGTCCGCCAGAAAGTATAATATAATTGAAATTTTAAAACGGAAACAATATAAAGTTTTGCTCACCGTGTAACGAAATCATAGGAAATATATGACGTCACAATGAAATGACGTCGGCAGCAGTGTGAGATCGAAATAATCTCCACATGGCTGTCTCACATTGGGTAAACGGTCTCAACTGGTGAAAATTTGAGAAAGTGACATACACCATAGCGTAATATGTACAGGGACATACAGTATAAAGTAGTTGATACAGTGTCAAAAAAACCATAGCATGATGTAAGGGACAAACAGTATAATGCGAGTTTATACAGTGGACATTAACACCATAGGTAGTTTTTTACAGGGACATTCACTATATGTAGTTTGATAACAGCTGACAACACCATAGCATAGGTATGTACAGGGACTTACAGTTAAAATGTAGTTTATACAGTGACATACACCATTAGCGTAGTATGTACAGGGACATACAGTATAATTAGTTACCACAGTGACATACACCCATAGCGTAGTTACTGTACAGGGACATACAGTTATAAAGAGTTGATACTAGTTGACAAAAAACCAGAGCATAGGTCCATGTAAAGGGACAAACAGTTAATTGCAGTTTATACAGTGACATACACCGATAGCGTAGTATGTACAGGACATACAGTATAAAGTTAGTTGATACAGTGACAAAAAACCCATAGCATAAAATGTAAAGGACAAACAGTTATAATGCAGTTATACAGTGACATACACAGAGCGTAGTATGTTACAGGGACATTTCACTAAATGGTAGTTTATTACAGGAACATACACCATAGCGTAGTATGTACAGGACTTACAGTAAAATGTAGTTTAAACGTGACATACACCATAGCGTAAGTATCTACAGGGAATGACAGGTTAAAAGTAGTTATACGAGATATTACACCATAGTGTAGTTGTTACAGGACAGTACAGTATAATGTAGTTTACAAAGTGACATACACTCTAAGCATAGTATGTACAGGGACATTTACAGTATAAATTACTTGATACAGTGACAAAAACCATAGCATAGCATGTAAAGGGACAAACAGTTATAATTGCAGTTTTATACAGTGACATACACCATAGCGTAGTATGTACAGGGACATTCACTACTAATGTAGTTTTATACATTGACATACACCATAGCCATAGTTATGTACGGGACTAACAGTAAAATTGAGTTATACTCATGAATACACCATTAGAGTAGATGTACAGGACATACAGTATAATGTAGTGATACATGACATCACATAGCGTAGTATGTTACAGGGACATACAGTATAAAGTAGTTTTACACAGGTGACATACAACCATAGCGTAGTATGTACAGGGCATACAGTATATTGTAGTTTGATACAGTGACAAAAACCCTAGCATGCACATGTAAAGGGACAAACAGTATAATGCAGTTATTACATGACCATCATCCATAGCGTAGTATGTACAGGGACATTTCACTATAATGTAGTTTTATAGCAGTGACATACACCAATTAGCGTTAGTATTGTACAGGGACATACAGTAAAATGTGTTTATTACAGTGACATATACCATAGCGTAGTATTGTACAGGGACATACAGGTTTTAATGGTAGTGTTTACACAGTGACATACACCCATTAGCGTAGTATGTACAGTGGACATACAGTTTAAAATGTTGTTTATACAGTGAGTATACACCATAGTGTAGTATGTACAGGGACATACAGTATATGTAGTTATACAGTGACAAAGAAACAACATAGCATAGCATGTAAAAGGACAAACAAGTAATAATGCAGTTTAACAGTTGGCATTTACAAACATAGCGTAGTATGTACAGGAACTATTCCACATATAATGTAGTTAATACAGTGACTATACACCATAGTGTTAGTATTGTCAGGGATATACAGTATAATGTATTTTATTACAAGTGGCCTAACATAGCGTTTATGTATAGGGATATACCGTAACAGTATTATGTAGTTATAAAGTGATAGTCACCATAGCGTTAACAATGTGGCACGATAAAGATCCTTCCTGCTCAAAGGTTCCTGAGTGTGCAGCATTAGGCCTAAATTTTGCAGAACCTTCCACCGGCAATTGGTGACGTCTCCCATGTGAGTGAAATTATCTGGGTGGACGTTAAAACAATAAATAATTAATCAATCAATCATAGCGTTAAGTATGAAATGGACAAACAGTTATAATGCAGTTTATCACAGTGACATACACCCATAGCGTAGTATGTAACAGGGACATTCTACTATAATGCAGTTTATTTACAGTGGACATACACCATAGCGTTAGTATGTACAGGGACATTCACTATAATGTGTTTATACAGTGCACATACACCAGTAGCGTAGTGATGTGCAGGACATACAGTAAAATGTGTTTATACAGTGACATACATCCATAGCGTTAGTTGTACAGGGGACATACAGTTATAATGTTAGTTTTACACAGTGACGTTACACCATAGCTAGTATGTACAGGTGACATAGAGTATTAAAGTAGTTGATACATGTGACAAAAACCATAGCATAGCAGTAAAGGGACAAAAACAGTATAATGCAGTTTAACAGTGACATTTACAGCCATTTAGTCGTAGTATGTACCAGGACTCGACATATAATGTAGTTTATACATTAGACATACACCATAGCCATCAGTATGTACAGGGACTTAACAGTTTAAAATTGTAGTTTATACAGTGACTTACGACCATACGTGTATGTACATGGACATTACAGTACTAATGTAGTTTCACAGTACATACACCATAGCGTAGTATGTACAGGGGACATACGTATAAAGTAGTTCGATTACAGTGACAAAAACCATAGCATAGCATGTAAAGGGAAAACAGTATTAATGCAGTTTATTACAGTGACATACACCATAGCGTAGTATGTACAGGGACATTCACTATGAAGTAGTTTATACAGTGACATAACACCATGGCGTAGTATGTTACAAGGACATTACCAGTAAATGTAGGTTTATACAGTGACATATACCATAGCGTAGTATGTACAGGACATACAGTATAATGTAGTTTACAATGGACATTTACACCATAGCGTAGTATGTACAGGGACATACAGTATAAAAGTAGTTGATTTACAGTTTACAAAACCTAGACATAGCATGTAAAGGGACAAACAGTATAATTGCAGTTTATTACAGTTGGCATTCAACATAGCGTAGTATGTACAGGGACATCACTATAATGTAGTTAATACAGTGACATTACACTCTAGCCGTGAGTATGTACAGGGATATACAGTAAATGTAGTTTATACAGTGGCCTCAACCATAGGATCGTTTATGTATAGGGATATACCGTAACAGTATTATGTAAGTTATTAAAGTGAACACCATAGCGTAACAATATGTGGCACGAATAAAGATCCCTTCCGCTCAAAGGTCCTGCGTGCTGAGCATTAGGCCTAAATTTTGCAACCCTTCACGCAATGGTGACGTTCTCCATGTGATGAAAATTTTCTGGGTTGGACGTAAAACAAAAATAATTAATCAATCATCATAGCGTAGATATGTAAATGGACAAACAGCATAATTTCAGTTTATACAGTGACATGACACCAAATTATCGTAGTATGTAACAGGGAACTACAGTATAAAAGTATGTTGATACCAGTGACAAAAAACCATAGCATTAGCATGTAAGGGACAAAACAGTATAATGCCAGTTTATACCCAAAGGTGACCACTAACACCACCTTAGCTGTAGACCTGTACACAGGGACATTCATATCAAGTGAACTCAGGATTTATAACAAACGGTGACGATACACCAACTATGAGTCATCAGTATGTACGAGGACAACAGTATCCCTCTGGAGTGTAAGGTATACAAAGTTGAAACATAACAACCATAAGCAACCGATAGGTACCCCTCATATACCAGGGACATACAGTATAAATAGTAGTTTTACACAAGTGACCATTACACCATTCAAAGCAAGTAACCAGTACTGTACCCAGGACTACAGTAATAAAGTAGTTAGACTTCAAAAGTGATACAAAAACCGATAAAGCATTAAGCATGTTAAGAAGGACACCCAAAACCAGCTATAATGCCCGAAGCATATCTAACCAAAATAACAGAATGTAACATCACACCATAGCGTAGGTATGTACAGACATTTCACTATATGTAAGTATACAGTGACATACACCATAGCATTAGTATTGTAACAGGGACTTACAGTAAAAATGTAGTTTATACAGTGACATACACCACAAATAGCGTCAGTATGTACAGGGACATAACAGTATAATGTCAGTTTATACAGTGGACATACACAGATTAGGGCATAGTATCGTAAAGGACAGTTACAGTTAAAAGTAGGTTTATAACAGTGAGTAACACCATAGTTGTAGTATGTACAGGGAGCATACAGTATAATGTAGTTGATACAAGTGACAAAAACCATAGCATAGCATGTAAAGGTGACAAAACAGCTATAATGCAGTAGTACAGTGCATACAACATACGTAGTATGTACCAGGGACATTTCACTATAATGTAGTTAACTACAGTGACTACACCATAGTGTAAGTATGGACGGCGATAATACAGTATAATGTAGTTTATACAAGTGGCATCAACGCCATAGCGTGAGTATGTATAGGGATATACCTAAACAGTATTTATGTAGCTAAAGTGATATTCACCACCAGTAGCGTAACGCATATGTGCGACAGATAAAGATCCCTTCACTGCCATAGGTCACTGAGTGACTGAGCATAGGCCTGAAATTTTGCAACCCTTCACCGGCAATGGGACGTCTCCTGTCAGTGAAATATTCATGGGTTGCGACGTAAAACAATAAATAATTATAATCAATCCGAATCCATAGCGTAGTAAGTAAAATGACCAAACAGTTTATAATGCAGTTTATACAGTTGACATACAAACCATAGCGTCAGTGATTACAGGGAATTAACAGTATAATTCGTAGTTTATAAGTGCCTCAACCATAGCGATATTATGTATTGGATATACCGTAACATATTATGTATATATAAAGTGATATACACCATAGCGTTACATAGTGGCACGATAAAGATTCCCTTCCTGTTTTAAAGGTTCCTGAACAACGTGCTGAGCATAGGCCTAAATTTTTGCAACCCTTCACCAGACAATAGGTGACGTCTCCATGTGAGTGAAATATTCTGGGTTGGACGTAAAAAACAAAAATAATTAATCAATCGAATCATAGCGTAGTATGTAGAATGGACAAACAGAAATGCAGTATTATTACATTGCATTACACCATATGCACGTAGTATGTACCAGGGAACATTCACTATAATTGTAGCTTGAATACAATACAACACACATAGCATAGAAAATGTTAACAGGGACTTACAGTAAAATGTGTTTTATACAAGTGACATACACCATGAGTCGTGAGTATATAATTGGGACATACAGAATACATGTAGTATTACCACAGTGACCAAATAACACCATAGCGTTAGTATATGTACAGGGGACATACAGTATAAGTAGTGCATACATGACTAAAAACGTAACCAAGCATTACCGCACAGAAATGTACAAACAGTATAATGCAGAATTTATTACAGTGAGACATACACAGATAAGAACGTAGTATGTACAGGGGAACATTCCTATAATGGCAGTTTATACAGTGACATACACCATAGCCACGTAGATATAGTTACAGGGATTATTCACTTAATTGGTGTTATACAAGTAGACATCACCGATAGGCGTAGTATGCTGCGAGGGACAATACAGTTTAAAATGTAGTTTATACAGTTGATAAACATACACCATAGGACGATAGTGATATACAGGAGACATACAGGTTATAATGTAGGTTTTTACAAGTGCATACACCATAGCGTAGTATGTACAGGGACATAGAGTATAAAGAGTTGATACAGTGACAAAAACATAGGCATTTAAGGCATGTTAAGGGGACAAACAGTATAATGCTAGTTTTATACAGTGACAGTACACCATAGGCGTGTAGTATGTATCAGGGGACATTCACTATAATGTAGTTATATACGTGACAGTTACAACAAGCGATTAAGTTAGGTACAGGGACATAACAGATATAATGTATTTACACCAGTGACATACACCATAGCGTAGTATTGTACAGGGGACATACCAGTGTATAACAAGTAGTTGTACAGTGACAAAAAGCTCATAGCACTAGCATGTAAAGGGAATACAAACAGTATAATGCAGTTTATACACGCTGACATACAACCATCAGCGTAGTATGTACAGGACATTCACTATAATGTAGTAATATAGCCAGTGACATACATTTCATAGCGTTAGTAATGTACAGGGTACAATACAGTGAAATGTAGTTTTAATACAAGTGACATACACCATAGAGTTGTATATGTACAGAGGACATAACAGTCCTATAAATGTATAGTTTACACAGTGACATACACCATAGCGTAGTATGTTACAGGGAACATACAGTATAAAGTAGAGTTGATACAGTGACAAAAAACCAATAGCATAGCATAGTAAAGGACAACAGTATAATGCAGTATTTATACAGTGACACCTAGACCCATTAGCGTAGTATGTTACAGGGACATTCACTATAATGTAGTCATATACAGTGACATACACCATAGCGGGAGTATTCCTCTACAGGGGACTTACAGTAAAATGTAGTTTAAACCGAGTGACATACACCATAGATGTAGTTGTACAGGGACATAACAGTATAATCGTAGAGTTGATACAGTGATACCGATGCGTAGTATGTACAGGGACAAAAGAGTAATAAAGTAGTTTGGACTACAAGTGACAAAACCGATAGCATAGCAATGTAAAGGACAAAAACAGTATAATGCAGTTTATACAGTGACATCACCATAGCGTAGTATGTACAGGACATTCACTATTAATTGTAGGTTTATACAGTGACAATACACCATAGCACATCATATGTACAGGAACATACAGTTATAATGTAAGTTTATTACACAGTGACAACCACCATTAGCGTAGTATGTACAAGGGGACCATAGAGTATAACAGTAGTGACTACAGTGGACAAAAACCCATAGCTAGCATGATAAAGGGGACACAACAGTATAAATGCAGTTTATATTCAGTGACATAAACACCATAGCGTAGTATGTAACAGGAACAGTTCCACTATAATGTAGTTATATACAGTGAACATACACTTTCAGCGTAGTATTACAGGGACAATACATGTAATATATGAGTTGTACCCACAGTGACATACACCATAGCGTAGTATGTACAGGACTACAGTAGTAAAGTAGTTGATTACAGGTGACAAAAAACCATAGCAATGCATGTTAAAGGGACAAAACTCAGAGGTATAATGCGTTAATACCAGATAACAGACACCATAGCGATAAGTATGTAAACAGGGACATTTACATAGAATGGTAGTCCTTAATACAATTGGACATACATTCATAGCGTAGTATGTAGCAGGGGACATACAGTTGAATGTAAGTTCTATACAGTGACATACACCATAGTGTAGTAGTGTACAGGGACATACAGTATAATGTAGTTTACACACTGACATACCACCATAGCCGTTAGTAGATACAGGGACGATACAGTATAAAGTAGTATGAACAGTTGACAAACCATAGCATAGATTGTAAAGGCGACAACAGATATTAATGCAAGTTTATACTCAGTGACATAGGACCATAGAACGTAGTATGTACAGGGGACATATCACATATAATGTAGTTTATCAGTGACAGTACACCCCATAGCGTCAGTAGTACAGGGACTTACAGTAAAATGTAGTTTAAAACAGTGATCACTACACCATTAGGTTGTATAGTATGTACAGGACATACTAGTTAATACATGTAGTCTGATCCAAGTGACTATACACCATAGCGTTCAGTATGGACAGGGACAAGGTATATAAAGTTAGTTGATACAGCTGACAAAAAACCATAGTCATCACAGTGGAGAGTTAAAATGGGAACACACAGTATAATGCAGTTTATTACAGTGACAATAACACCAATAAGCGTAAGTACTGTACAGGGACATTCACTTATAGATGGTAGTTTATACAGGGACTACACCATAGCAATTAGATATGTACAGGGACTTATACAGTTAAAATGTAGTATTATACAGTGACATACCACCATAGCGTAGTATGTACAGGGACAAACAGTATAATGTAGTTTACACAGTGACATACACCATAGGCGTAGTACTGTACAGGGATCTACAGTAAAATGAGTTTTATACCAGTGATATACACCATAGTGAGACAACATATGATACAGGGACCATACAGTATCAAAATATTGTAGTTGATACAGTGACAAAAACCATAGCATAGGCATGTAAATTGGACAAACAAGTATATATGCAGGTTTATACCAGTGGCATACAACATAGCGTAGTATGTACGAGGGACATTCACTATAATGATAGTTAATACAGTGACACACCAAGATGGTAGTATGTACAGGGATATACAGTATTAATGTAGTTTTATAACAGTGGCCTCAACCATAAGCGTATTATGATATAGGGATATTACCGTAACTAGTTATTTATGTAGTTGATAAAGTATATAGCTCATTACTAACATATGTGCACGGATATTAATATTCCTTCCTTGCTCAAAGGTCCTGAGTGTGACATAGGCCTAAATTTTGCAACCTTCACCGGGCAAATTGGTGACGTTCTCCATGTGATTGAAATATTCTGGGTTGGACGCTTAATAACCAATAAAATAACTTGCATCAATCAATCATTAGCCGTAAGTTATTGTAAATGGAACAAACGTAGTATATGCAGTTTATTACAGTGGACATACACCATAGCGTGTGTGTGTGTCGTGACATAAAGGTAATAAGTAGTTGATAGCAGGTGACAAAAACCATAGAATAGCATGTACAAGGCAAACAGATATAATGCAGTTTATACAAGTGACATACACCAGCTAGCGTAGTATGTACAAGGGACATTTCACTATAATGTAGTTGATACAGTGACATACACCATAGCATAGTATGTACAGGGACTTACAGTAAATGTAGTTTATACAGTGACATACACCATTAGCGTAGTATTGTAATGGACATACAGGTATATTGTAGTTTTAACAGTGACATACACCATAAGGCGTTTGTATGTACAGGGACATACAGTATAAAGTAGTTGATACAGTGGACAGAAAACCATAGTCATAGCATGTAAAGGGACAACAGTTATAATGCAGTTGTATACAGTGGAACATACACCATAGCTGTAGTACTGTACAGGGACATTCACTATAATTGCCAGTATACTGTGACATACACCCAAGCCGAGTATGTGCATGGGAATCCACTATAATGTAGTTTATACAGGTGACATACACCATAGCGTAGTTGTTGCAGGGACATACTGTAAAATGTAGTTTAACAGTGACATACACCCATAGCTATAGTACAGGACAATTACAGTATAATGTAGTTTACACAAGTGACACATACACCATAGCGTAGTATGTACAGGGACTAGAGTATAAAGTAGTTATACAGTGACAAAAACCATAGCATGAGCATCGTAAGAGGGACAAACATATAATGCAGATTATTACAGTGACAAACACCATAGCGCTAAGTATGTACAGGGACATTTCACGTATTAATGTAGTTTAAGACATTACACCATATCATCGTATGTTACAGGGACTTACAGTAAAATATGTAGTTATACAGTGACATTTACACACATAGCGTAGTAGGTACAGGACATTTACCAGTATAATGTAAGTTTTTACACAGTGACATACACCATAGCGTTAGTATTGTACAGGACATACAGTATAAAGAAGTTTGATCAGTTACAAAAACCATAGCATTAGATGTATTAAGGGACCAAACAGTATAATTTGCAGTTTATAACAGTGAATACACCATAGCGTCAGTATGTACAAGGACCATTCCACTATAATGTAGTTTATACAAGTGACAACACCATAGCGTAGTTGTACAGGGGACCATACAGTATAAAATGTAGTTTATACAGTGACATACACCATAGTGGTAGTTATGTACAGGGACATAACAGTATAATGTAGTTTACACAGTGGACTTACAATTATAGCCATTAGTGATGTACAGGGATAGTAGTATTAAAGTAGTTGAATTACAGTGACAAAAACCATAGCTAGATGTAAAGGGACAAACAGATATTAATGCAGTTTATACGAGTGACATACACCCATAAGCGTAGTATATGGTATAGGGACATTCACTAAATGTAGTTTTATACAAGTGACATACACATAGCGTGTATGTACAGGGCTTACAGTTAAAAATGTAGTTTATACAGTTGACATTACACCATTAGCGTAGTATGTACAGGGAATACAGATTATGATGTAGTTTACACAGTGACCTACACCAAGCCGTAGTATGATACAGGGAACCATACAGTATAAAGTATTTGATACAGTGACAAAAAACCATAGCATTAGCATATGTAAAGGACAAACAGTATATTGCCAGTTATATACAGTTGATACAGTACAACCATAGCGTTAGTATTACAGTACATTCACTTATAATGTAGTTTATAAACCCAGTGAACTACCACCTAGCGTAGTATGTGCAGGGACATACCAAGTAAAATTATTTTTTGACAGTGACATACACCATTAGCGTTAGGGAGACAGGACATACAGAATATAATGTATTACACAGTGACATACCCATAGCGTAGTATTAAGGGACATACAGTATAGTAGTTGGATACCAGTGACAAAAACCATAGGCATAGCATGTTAAGGCACAAACAGTATAATGCAGTTACATATAGTGGCATTACAACATAGCGTAGTATGTACTAGGACATTCACTTATAATGTAGTTAATTATACAAGTGACATTACACCCATAGTGTAGTATGTTACCAGGGATCTATACAGTATAGTGTAGTTTATTACCAGTGGCCTCAACCAATAGCGTATTATGTTAAGGACTTTATACCGTACAGTATATGTAGTTATAATAGTGATATAGCATCCATAGCGTAACATATTGTGGCACGATTAAAGATCCCTCCTGCTCAAAAGGTCCTGATGCTGAGCATAGGCCTAATTTTGCACCCTTCACCAGGCAAATGGTGACGTCTACAATAGTGAAGTGGGCAATTTATTCTGGTTGGAAGTAAAAACAATAAATAATTGATCAATCCAATCATAGCGTAGTATGTAAATGGACAAACAGTATAATGCAGTTTAATACAGTGAATACACATGCGTAGTATGTACAGGGACATAAAAGTATAAGAGTATTGATGGTGACAAAAACATAAGCAGTAGCATGTAAAGTGGAAAAGTCTAAATGCGTTTATACAGCTGACATAACACCATAGCGTAGATGTACGAGGGACATTCACTAATGTTAGTTGATACAGTGACATACACCATGATGTATGACAGGGACTTACAGTAAAATGTAGTTTATACAGTGCCATACACCAGTAGCGTAGTATGTAATGGGCATACAGTATAATGTAGTTACACATGACATACACCATAGCGTAGTAATGTCAGGGAATACAGTATAAAGTAGTTGATACAGTGACAAAAACCCATAGCATAGCATGTAAAGGGACAAAGTATAATGCAGGTTATACGAGTGACATACACTCATAGCGGAGTAGTACAGGGACATTCACTATAATGCAGGTTTATAACAGTACATACACCATAGCGTAGTATGTACAGGATATTACTATAATGTGTTTATACAGTTTGAATTACACCATTAGCGTAGTATGTGCAGGGACATTACTGTAAAATGTAGTTATTATAGCAGTGACATACACCATAGCGTAGTATGTACCAGGGACATACAGTATAATGTAGTTTACACAGTGGGACCATACACCATAAGCGTAGTTATGTACAGGGAACATAGTGTATAAAGTAGTTGAACAGTGGACAAAAACCATAGCATAGCATGTAAAGGGACAAAACAGTATAATGCAGATTATCAGTGACATGACGACCATAGCGTAGTATGTACAGGGACATTTCACTATAATGTACGTGTTTCAGTGACATACACCATATGCAATAGTATTGTACAGGGACTTTACAGTAAAAATGTAGTTATACAGTGACATACCATGTAGCGTAGTAATGTACAGGGCATACAGTATAACCTGTAGTTTACACGTTGACCATAACACCATAGCGCTAGTATGTACAGGCGACATACAGTATTAAAGTTTAGTAGTTACAAAACCATAGCATAGCATGTAAAGGGACAAACGAGGATAATTGCAGTTTATACAGTGGACATACACCATAGCGTAGTATGTACAGGACTTCACTAGTAATGTAGTTTATACAGTGACATAAACCATAGCGTAGTATGTACAGGGACTTACAGTGAAAATGTTAGTTAACAGTGACATACACCATAGGCTGTAGTATGTACAGGGACATAACAGATAATGTAGTTTACACAGTGAATTACATTATAGCATAGTGATGTGCAGGGATAACAGTAAAAGTAGTTATACATTGACAAAAACCATAGTCATAGCATGTAAGGGACAAACAGTTAAAGGCAGTTTATACAGTGGACATACACCATAACGTAGATGTATAGGAAAAAAAAAAACCAATTTTTCCCACTTTATTTAATGTGTTTATACACGTGACATTACCGACCATAGCGTAGTATGTACAGGGACTTACAGTAAAATGTAGTGGTATACAAGTTGGAGCATACACCCATAGCGTAAGTATGTAAACTAGGGACATTACAGATATAATGTTAGTTTACACAGTGGACTACACCTAGACACGTAGTATTGTACAGGGACATACAATATAAAGTATTTTGATACAGTGACAAAACCCTAGCATAGCATGTAAAGGGACAAACGTATAATGCAGGTTTATACCAGTGACATACACATAGGTTAGTATGTACAGGTACATTCACTATAATGTAATTTATACAGTGACATACACCAAGCGAGGTATGTGCAGGGACATTACAGTAAAATGTAGTTTTTACAGTGAATACACCATAGACGTAGGATGTACAGGACATACAGTTATTAATGTATGTTTAACACAGTACATACACATAGCGTAGTATGTACAAGGGACATACAGTATTAAAGTAGTTGATAGCAGGACAAAAAATACCATAGCATAAAGCATGTAAAGGACAACAGTATTAATGCAAGTTTATACTAGTTGGCATATCAACATAGCGTAGTATGGTACAGGGACAGTCACTATAATTGTAGTTAATACAGATGACATATCACCATAGGTAGTATGACAGGGATATACAGTATAATGTAGTTATAACAGTGGCCTAACCATCAGCGTTATTATGTATAGGGATATACCGTAACAGGTATTATGTAGTTAACAAGTGATATGACACCATAGCGTAACATATGTGGCACGATATAAGATCCCTTCCTGCTCATAAGGTCCTGAGTCGCTGAGCAATAGGCCCTAAATTTTTGCAACCCTTCAACCGGCAATGGTGACGTTTCTCCATGTCAGTGCAATATTCTGGGATTTGGATTGTAAAACAATAAATAATTAATCAATCAATCATAGCGATTAGTATGTAAATGGACAAACAGTATTAACTGCAGTTTATACAGTGACATACACCATAGATAGTATGTACAGGGACATACCCAGTATAAAGTGTTGTACAGTGACAAAAACCAGAGCATAGCATGTGAAAGGGAAAAAACAGTATAATGCAGTTTATACAGTGACATACACCATAGCCGTAGTATGTAGCAGGGACTATTCACGTATAATTGTAGTTTATACAGTGACGATACATCATAGCCGTAGTATTACAGGGACTACGAGTGAAAATTGTAGTTTTACAAGTACATACACCATTGGAGTGTAGTTGACAGGACATAACTAGACTCATGAGTTATACACAAAAGTGACATACACCATAGGCGATTAGAAGTATGGACTAGACCGGTAACAGTATAACTGAGTTAGGTTCCGATACAGTGACAAAAAACCATAGGCATAGCATGTAAGAGGATCAAACAGCTTTTAATGCGAGTTTTATACAGTGACATACACCATAGCGTAGGTATGTACAGGACATTCACTAGTAATGTAGATTAAACCAGTGACATACACCTAGCGTAGTATGTACAGGCATTACAGTAAAATGTAGAGATTTAACAGTGACATACACATAGTCGTAGTATGTACGGACATCAGTAATGTAGTTACACTAGTGACATGTCCACACCTAGCGTAGTGATGTACAGGACATACAGTATTAAAGAATGTATAATACAGTGACAGAAAACCATAGCATAGCCATGTATAAGGGACTACAGATATAATGCAGTTTATACAGTGACATACACCATAGCGTAAATGTATAAGTAGGACGAGGGACATTCACTATAATGTAGTTTATTTACAGTCGGAATACACCAAGCGTAGTATGTACAGGGACATTACAGTAAAAAAGTGAGTTATTACAGTTGACATACACCCATAGCGTTAGTAGTACAGCGACATACAGGTAATAATTGTAGTTTTTTACACAGTGGACACATACACGCATTAGCGTAGTATGTACAGGGACATACGTATAAAAGTAGTTGATACAGTTGACAAAAACCATATCATGAGTAAAGGACAAACAGTAGTAAGCAGTATACAGTGACATACACAATACGGGCGCAGTATGTACAAGTACATTCACTATAATGTAGTTTATACAAGTGACGATACACATTAGCGTGGTATGTGCAGGGGACATACAGTAATGTAGTATACAGACAACACCATAGGTAAGTAATGTACAGGAAATATACACATACCCTAAGGCTGTGAGTAAAGTTGGTGAGTTATAACAGATCCTAGGTACGATAGACAGATCAGGATCGCTCTACTCACGGATGTATGTACTCGGTATCTAGCGGTGGCATTTTTAATCGCAGGTATCTCTAAAGTTGGGGTTCTTTGAGATTAGTACTAAGCGTGTACCTAGAAAATAACGGCATAAGCATAGCATGATTAAAAGGGTGGACAAAATCGTGTTTCTTAATTTACACATGTTCTCAGACATTTATTGCATCTAGATCCATATTAGCATCACACATTCGGGTGAGGATAGTATGATTACATGAGGCAACATTGTGATAAATTGTGTTAGCTCTCTCACTGAACCATTGGTGACAATTTACAGAAATCATATCTGAGCAATTATACGGAGTGACAAGAGTATCACTTGACTCAGCTTAAATAAACAAATTATATCAGTTTCGTAAATCAGATTGCTCAAAGTTTATAGGCTACAGAAACGTGGAACAGACAGATAACACACAACTATAGGAGGCGAGTATGTACAGGGATTCATAAGTTAACGACGAGTAATAAAATGTAGATTTACACATCAGTGGGACTGTAATACATCCATTTATTATGTTTTTGATGAATACGTGGAATTTTTGATTTTCCGAAAATAGATTTCGGCATCAAGGGGCAACCGCACCAATCCCGCTGTGTTCAAGTGCAGCTACATTCGTTTGTCACCAGTATTGTCCACTTCCTTCGATGGTTTGATTCATCTTTAACCCATTGACCTTTAATGGCGTCCATGAAAAGGCTGAAAATGAGCGATCCATGATCAATCTCGGCAAGGTCCAAATAATACATTAATAGGAGTTGGGCAGAACATTGACCCCCGAATACAATGTTCAGAGGTAGGATTAGGTTCTTAGGGAGTATAGCTCCCCAGTCAAACCGGTCACAGTCCGCTGTGAGTTTCCATTCTCTTGCCAGTTAAATAGGAGTATCGTTCCATTTGGTTCAATAATCCCGTATATAACGAGCTTTTAATTTGCTACGAGAAACAGTCTGACGCATATTGAGACTATGGCAGATTGTATGTGGCATACGAAGATTCGTTATAACGATCATAGAATTGCGATAGGTGCTGAATTTTAACATTGACTATTGACCCTTGCAACAACATTTGTACAGTAACTGCTCCTGAATTTCAACAACATGATCATACGCAGACAAGCTTTTGCTGTCATTTGAATAATGTTGAGAGACAACACCATGGCTTGCAGGTGATAATGGAATGCTTGAGCTACATTGAAGTGGAAAGTGACGATGGAAAGCAGAAATCACCTCCGTTTGTCGTAAAGTTACATTAGTTTGCCGTTAATTCTATGTTCATTAAAAATATCAAATACGAAAATCAGAATGGATGACTGGCTGTGTTGCTCTTTTATTTTACAGTCAAAGGATATTCAATCGACGATCATGCATGAAAATTCTGATATTATTAATAAGAAAACGTTGTCGATAGTAGAGATCTATCGAATTGTTGAATTGAAAGCCAGCCGCTAGAGTATGTTTCCTTCTCATGTTAGGAACTTCTTGAATAAGAATTACATTGAACAGTCAGACTCCACAAGGAGCGACTATTGCCCAGGAAATATCCAAACAGACTTTGAAGACTGGTCACCGAAACTACAAAGATGTGTTCAACGAAGGACTTCGATCCAGCATTGCTTATATCCGACTTCGGAGTACCGTGTGTAGGAATCAGGAGAGAATTTGGACATAGAGGTATATTTTTGAATGACTGGTTGTGCACTAGATTATGAAAATGTTCCTTTTTTCATTTTTGTTGAGGAAGCAAATGTGCTATAATGTTGAAAGTTCTAGTCTTTCTGTGTGTGGTGTGTGATGACATGGTCGTGTAATGAGTGAAACGTCAACCTGTTTGGATTTGAGAAATTAAGGTTCTGTGACTTTCAAATTTTAGAATGAATTCAGAGTCCAATTGATTTACACCGTGTAGCTTCTGCATATGTTGTGGCAATTAAGTCTGAGTTCTCCTTCACAGCTGCATCTTTTGGTGAGAAGCCAAAAGACAAGGGGCTTGGGTCGTTAATATTTAATCTGATGGAAGGCCAGCAAT
The DNA here is from genome assembly GCA_903981925.1 of Ostrea lurida. Taxonomy (NCBI): domain Eukaryota; kingdom Metazoa; phylum Mollusca; class Bivalvia; order Ostreida; family Ostreidae; genus Ostrea; species Ostrea lurida. The sequence continues at coordinate 17,970 of CAJDSM010011739.1, read as the reverse complement.
GTTTCTTTGTAGGGTTATTTGTGAAGGTTTTGGAATCCCCCACGTACAGCATCCCCACTCGGTCGAATGGTGGCATCATGATGAGTGTCCAGTTGNTATTATGTAAACAAGGCTCGTGCCATGTTTTGGTTACATACATTGAATATGCTAGTAAACGTTCTGTTTAAAGCAGATGTTTTTATATTACGAGTCT
>CAJDSM010011729.1:0-17069 GCA_903981925.1 Ostrea lurida | reverse complement strand
TAACTCGTGTTAAACGTAATCATAATCCAAAAACATATACAAAATCGAGTGTAGGGCAACACGGACCTCCGACAAAGCGAAGGTAGGATCAGGTGCCATGGAGGAGTAAGCATCCTCTGCTGACCAGTCACACCCGCCGTGAGCCGTAGTCGAAATAAAGTATTAAACGGGATTACCCGTAGTCAAATCTAGTAGGAAAATGACAGTCTAACAAAGGGTATGAAACAAATCAGTCAACATTATGACTTAGTGATACTTTGTAATCGCAAACAAGGTCATTATAGCGACCGTAGAATTTGCGAAATGATGACTTTAAACGAGATTCGTTATAATCCTGCAACTTCAACTTTTTGTTAGTAGTTGGCCTCGCTTTAAAAAATCCGCTTACGCATAGCATGCTCTTGCGTATCCAATCAACTGCGAGATATACACACCATAAGCAGGTGATAGTGGTATATTACTACACAGAAAGGGAAAGTTGACGATTGCAAAGTTAAAGTCATCACGCTTATCATATAGTGTAGTTGTCAGTCTGCCATTAGAGTCAACGTTAAGTAAAATATCCAAATATGAAGCAGATCTAGCTATCAGATTCTGTGGTGCCTTTATATCGAGTTCTTCGGATATATCAAATTGACATAATTGTGAAAATTATGATTGTTAATTGATAGCACATCATCTATATATCTATATTTAAGGTTGAAGGACACGGCAAGTTTTTTGTTTTTATCCCGTAACAGTTTTTTGTACAAATTCTGCTTCATATGAATATAAAAATAAGTCTGCCAATAAGGGGCACAATTAGTGCCCATAGGAATACCAACGGGTTGTTGGAAGACCTGGTCTCCAAAGACTACATATATATTATCTATAAGAAACCCAAGCATGTTCTTAATATCTTACTTCAGAGTACTTGTGTGGGCAATCAGAGTGTTTTTAGGTCACCTGAGTAAACTCAGGTGACCTATTGCAATTGGTTTTCGTCCTCGTCGTGTCGTCGTGCGTTAACAATTGAACATTTTTAACTTCTTCTTGATAACCAATGGTCCAATTCTTTTCAAATTTGGTATGAAGCATCTTTGGGACTAGGGGCACATAAATTGTAAATTTCAGTCTCTTGCACCCCTGGGGTCTTGGGGTGGGGCAAAAAACTGCCCAAAAGTGTCAAATTTTCAAAAATCTTCTTCTTTACAACCGCACATGTCTGAGAGAAACCAAATGCATAGTGATGTAGAGCAGGAAGGCCTTCACCAAAATTGTAAATTGTGACCCCTGGGGTAGGGTTCTGACCCCAGGGCGGGCCAAACTTGCTATATAGTGTTTATATGTAAAAATATTTGAAAAACATCTTCTTTAATGCTATTGATATTAATGTAAACTAAATGAATATTTTGAATGAACAGGAAGCCTTTTATCAAAATTGTAAATTTCATGATCCTAGGGGTAGGGGTTTTAATATTAGGGTGGGGCCAAATGGTCATTGATGAAATGTGTTAACAATTAATATTTTTAACTTCTTCTTGATAACCAATGGTCCAATTCTTTTCAAATTTGGTATGAAGTATCTTTTGGGACAAGGGGCACATAATTTTTAAATTTCAGTCTCTTGACCCCTGGGGCCTTGGGGTGGGGCAAAAAACTTGCCCAAAAGTGACCAATTTTCAAAAATTTTTCTCTTATCTTCTCTGATGTTACCTTCGCCTATTTGTATAGTGACTCTAGGTAGAAAGGATATTACTCTAGACCCCGGAAACCATATTGCTACTTCGATATCCCATGCGCTTGACCTAAGGACCCCAAATTCGATAGGGAGCATCGCTGTCCCATGGGTAGGACTTCAGTATACCATGCATGATATGGTAACTTTAAGGAGAATGGGCAATGCTCTCGAAACTGGAAACCATATTGCTATTTTGATGTTCAGTGCACTTGGCCTTTGAACCCCAAATTTGATAGGGCACATATTTGTCCCATTTAGTTGATATGTATCATTGGTGACTCTAGGTGGAAAGGATAACGATTTAGAGCCCAAAAACCATTACACCTGCAGACGGATTGCTGCGTCAAACCTAAGATGTGAAAATAAGTAGTGATTGCTCCTTCGCCAAAGCGAGAATCACGGGTCTTTCGGACACATAAAAGTTCAGAATTTAGATACCTGTAAGTCTGGTCACAGTCCTGAACCGGTAATTTTATCTGTAATAATGACATTAAGGGTCTATACTATACCACCCCCTATTAAAAAAAACCCACAAGGAATGAAACGGATTTTTCCTCAAAACAGCTCTAAAATTCTGCTTTTATTGTCACGGGTCCACCTAGAAATGCTTCCTGGTTCAATCTCTATGCCATTGATCCACCTATAAAATAATCCTCATCGACGCTGATGAGTCGGAATATTCGGTGGTTTTTCGAGAGCATTTTTGGGTTCATTCCCCATTCCAAGACAGAGTCCATGAACAACGTCACTTCCGGTATACCGGGGGTGGTATAGTATATAGACCCTTAATATCATTATTACAGATAAAATCACCGGTTCCTGTGGGCTGATCTATATACATGTATCAATGTTTTCCAAGGGGGGAAATGCGGCGACGGCGAATTTTACCAACGTGCTGAAATCTGCTGATGTAGGCCTACGACTTTTTGACGCATTAGGACCCAAAGATTCATGCCCTTAATATCATGAAATGAAAAACGGAGGCCCCGTGTCACGGCAGACGTTGGCACGCTAAAGAACCCTCACTGCTACGGCCCTGGGCGCTAAGCATAGGTCATATGTTGTTGCATAGGTGGTGCTTCAACTGATGACGTCTCAATGTGAGCGAAAAATTCTCAATGGGACGTAAAACTAACAATTAAATCAATCAACATTTGTGACGAACGGTGACTATAAGTTGGTCGGAGTATTAAAAAAGATGGATGTCCTGTAGCCCCGGCCTGTAGCATCTTCGCTAGCCAAGGGTTTACAATCCGCTCCGCTTCTCTACTCTACAAGCGGAGCGGATCGCAAACCCTTGGCTAGCGAAGATGGGCCTGTAGCTGAATCAGTTCATTGCAAAAAGATTAATATACATCTTTGATGGCATGTTTAAATACAAGTGAGAAAAAGTCGTTTTTTGAAGCTGTCTGGAATAAATTAATTTCTTCCTATACCATTTTTGAGTACCAAAGTGGGAATAGCGAGGTCAAGGTCAAATGGAAGGTTAGGTCCGAAAGTAATGTCACAGTCAGCCACTTGGTACAACTTTTCATGAAAAAATATTAAATATTGTAAATAATTGCTTTGAAACCGAGCTAATCAAAATGTGGAAAAGTGAGGTCAAAATGAATAGATGTCACCAATAGGTATCAGCAACATTTTTATGCCCCCGTGATCGAAGATCATGTTGTTTTTGTCCTTTGTCATTGCCCTTCTGTCTGAAACTTTTTAACCTTGGCTTTAACTTTTGAATGGTAAGTACTAGGGCTTTGATATTTCATATGTATGTTCCTTATGACAAGACCTTTCCGTGGGTACCAAAATGTTTGACCTGACCTCGACGTTTGACTTACTTTTTAAAAACTTAAACCTTTCTGTGTGTACCAAATTTTTTTTACCTCCTGACCTTGGACCTACTTTTCAAAAGCTTTAACCTTAGTTATAACTTTTGAATGGTAAGTACTAGGGCTTTGGTATTTCACTTGTTCCTTGTGACCAGACATTTCCGTGGGTACCACAATTTTTTACCTCCTGACCTTGGACCTACTTTTCAAAAGCTTTAACCTTAGTTATAACTTTTGAATGGTAAGTACTAGGGCTTTGATATTTCAAATGAATGTTCCTTATAAATGACAAGATACCAAAATTTTTAACCTTCTGACCTTGACGTACTACCTCGGCAATAACTTTTGAATGGTAAATACTAGGGCTTTGGTATTTCACTTGTTCCTTGTGACAAACATTTTCGTGGGTAACCAGACAATTTTGTACCCTCCTGACTTGAGTTTGAACACTTTTAAAAAACTTAACCTGCTTACTTTTGAATGGTAATACTAGGGCTTGATTCATTTCGACAGTTGTGGATCCTGACCTTATTGACCTACTTTAAAAACTTTAACCTAGCTATAACTTTTGAATGGCAAGTACTAGGGCTTGATATTTCACATGTATGTTCCTTATGACAAGACATTTTCTGGGTACCATAATTTTTTACCTCCTGACCTTGATCTTGAACTTTGACCTACTTTATTAACATTAGCCATAACTTTTGAATGGCAAGAGATAGGGCATTCATATTTCACATGTGTATCTCTTATGACAAGCCCTTTTATCCGTTACAAAAATGTTTGACTTTGACCTTGAATGTGACCTACATTTTAAAACTTTAACATTGGCCATAACTTTTGAATGGTAAGGGATAAACCTTTCATATTTCACATGCATATCCTTATGACAAGCCCCTTCCACTGACATGTGGAATATGGGGGCATATCGTGTTTCACAAACACATCTCGTTTTAAATTGAAACTATATTCGCATTGTGGACAGACGGAAATGACGAACACTATATGCCCCGGTCATTTTCTAAGGTGTGACCGGTCAGCAGAGGATGCTTACTCCTCCATGGCACCTGATCCTACCTTCGCTTTTGTCGGAGGTCCGTGTTGCCCTACACTCGATTTTGTATGGGTTTTTTTTTGGATTATGATTACGTTTGACACAATGTTAACTTCGCCTTTTTGTATTTAGTTAGTAGTAAGGATAGAGGCTTGGTAGCGCACTTACTGGAACAAGCGATGTATCTTTGCAAGGAATTTTATGCAATTTCGGAATCCAATATTGCGTCATGGAACGCCGATTTAGGCGGACCTCTGAGGCAATGACTGATGGCTGAGCTAAGGGCTTGTTGGGACTTGTCATGACGATCAGATAAGAACTTTTAAAGTTTTGGGAAAAAGAAAAAGTCGCATGGAGCTAGATCTGGAGAGTATGGTGGATACGGTGACCTTCTCAGACTTAAAAATTGCTCAAATGTATGCATGGAGCATACCGGTAATCATGAAGTAGACGAACATGCCTAAATTTTGACACAGGGTATCGTTTATTTCTTGAGATTTTTTAGTATAACATCTCCGTAATACCGACCTGGAACACTTTTGCCCTTCTGCACTGAAATCTGTACGGCTATACCACCACATTGGAATATGCAATAAAGAACAGTCTTTATGCTTATGGTTCTTTTGGCAACCACACCCCTTCTGCCGCGTTAAGTTGGCCATATTTTGCTTCCAATTTTTCTTACTGGTTCGAAATACTAGTAGTGAAATCATGTATCGTCACCAGTAACAATGTTTGCAAATAGTCTTTGACTGAATTTGTGAAACATTATGAGCAACTGTTTAGCGGTTTGTACTAGTACATCTGTTAATAAACGCATCTGGCAGAAATTTTTCGTACTTTCAAAATATGCTTCTAAACGAAATGCACCCACGATAGCAATATGCCAATAGCTATGGCTATATCACGAATCGTATATCTGTCATCACTTTCTGTTATTTCCGACTTTCGCCTTGCCTGTTACAGTCACAGGTCGGCCAGATTTTGCTGAATCTATGGCGGACTCTGTTAGAAAGTTCTTTCTCCACCTATGAACTGTCTAATAAGATACCTTATCAGACCCATTTGAAATGACTATAAGTTTTAAACTATGTGGAGCTGAAGACTCCTGTTTACACCGTTGGAAAGGCATTAAACAGAGCTATCGAAGAGTATCATCATCCACTAAATCGTAATAAGCGTTATCGCACTGTGGTACAATACACATTACATTTCGAACAGCCCTCGAACTTAAAACTCAGATAAGCGAAAATGATAAACTGTGTACATGTTCCAGTTACAGGCCAGTCTCCTGCTTGTTTGGACCTTACACATTCATCCATCCTCTGTAACTATGTCTAAACAGCTGTAGGAAGGTTTCAAAGTCTAGCATTACTTCAGTTATGTCTATTTTTTTTCTGAAACATTAGCAACAAGTTCAATGTATTTCAATTTTTTTTTATTTTTAATATTATCTAGGTACATTATCATTTTCTGTTGAATAAGATGTCTGCATGTTGAGCAAAACACAATTCTGGAAAAAGAAGTTATTCTGCTAATGATGATTACCATTGCACTCCTGAATTTCTGTCACAACAAGATATATACAGCATGTGATGCTATGGAAAACTGTTATGAAAGGAAGAGAGAGTCTGATTACTGCAGATTGTGAGCACTTCCATATATTGATATTGTTAATGGATATGCTGATAATTTCCTAGAAAAATGTCAAAGGAAATTTTACGGAAGAATTCATAATTGTAAACAGGGCCACAGTTTTCTCTCATGTGCATGCATATACAGGATGTTGAAATATTCCACTCGAATACACAATTATATTCCATCATTTTACATTACATGCATTATAAAATTTCATCTATTTCTTTGGCATGTCTACAATTCAAAAATTTAAACATAAGTTGCAAAAGGTAAGATTTCATCTAAAGGACTGCTGCATGGAAAGTAACATATTGATCATATTTCCAACTGATATCATAACCTTGTATTGACCTAATCTCTGAATGGGTAAAACAGTCTAGATCACTGTCCCAGTGTCAAAACGAAAGATTAATTAAGAGACATTTTCCACGGGAACATGCATGTAATGTGTATGTCCACACCAAGATTGAAGTTTTTTTTTCAAAATAAGACAAATTTCCATAATATCATGTTTATGAGATTAAATATTTTGGTATCTCTGAAAAGGTCTTGCCTCATGCAATTCATGTTAAATATTGAAATTTGGTATTCCAAGGTTCAAAGAGAAGACCACACTTCTATATTTTTGGAAAGATCACAGCAAACATAATTATAAAACTTCAATTCTTGTTGTCTATAATGAACACTGCCACCACTAGGACACTAACTTTAGCTCTCCAAATATTCATGCTGCATACATGTGATATCTCACCCTTTTGGGGTGAGACTCACCCTTTTTGAAGCAATCTCACGACCTCACCCGCGGGTAACAATATCTCACCCCCCAAAAAAAATTGTTGTTAAAGGTATAGTATGACAATTAGTTTCCCTTTAATCATGAAAGTTGTATCAAAAAAGCCAAAAATGCCTGCAATGTCCAGAAGATACTCCAAGAAGAATCTTACATTAGTAGAGACTAATGCTATCAAATGAACACTTAACTGCTGAAACTTGATTGTGACACTTGATAATTGCTTTTATAATAAAAAATGAACTAAAGCTAGTATTTTAAGTCTTATTATGGCCTTTATTACAGCAAATCATTGATATAAAAAAAAAATCTCACCCCAATCTCACCCTTAGCTCGACAAAATCTCACTCATAGGCAGTCGGAATTTATCACATGTATGATGCTGTAAAGTAAACAATTTCATTGTGCTAGCAAGTCCCAACCAAAGTAGATACATGCAATGTTCCACTACCTTTTCCCATACACACCAGAGAACTTTTTCACAAAAAATCTTACGACTAAGATCAAAATTCCAAAACACAGTAATTCTTTTATAATTCTTCGTTTATCTATTTTTGAATGAGCAAAACTTAAGTATATACATAAATGACAAACTTGCATTCTTACTCAGGCCATAGTGGCACTCAGTTAAGTATAAGGCTGACACAAAATTTTGATCTTAGTCGTAAGATTTTTTGTGAAAAGAGCCACTGATCTCATGCACCTTGCATTACTTAAACAGTACTTTTTAATCTTAGCTGACCATCTACCACAAACTTACCATTCAAGTTCTATAGTCTCCTCTTCCCAATGAAATTCTGTGGTACAGTTTCAAAGATAGACAATACTTTTCTATTCATAGAAATTAAATCTTCACAAAACAAGGGCTTCACAACACACCCTCCAATCATGTCATATTTCCTAATGACCTCAGCAATAAACTTGGGTACCTCATATACTTTTTACCTTCAGAGACCAGACCTTCATCAACAACAGACATGTAAAAGTTTGCATTACGTGGAGCATTGTCGGTTTCAATTCCAGTGACCTTGACCTTTTACATTGGACCTGAAAAGGAATGGGAAGCCTGATCTTTAAACAAAATGTCATTTCTTACAGTTTGGCAAAAATCAGGTAAACATTTAAATTTTGTAGACAAGGAAATTTGTAATTTTCATTTTAAGTGATCATGGCCTTTCACTCGTCTTTAAAAAGATTCCACCTCATTATATATCGTAAAGATCGAAATCTTGATGAAAAATACAAAAAAGTCAATTGTTTATGGAGTCTAATAATTTCCTTTTGCAGTGACCTAGAATTTTTCTATTTGACAACAAATATTATAGGAATTTAAAAAAATATTGTTTTACATTGTTCCAATCCTACAAAAAGAAATGTGTCTTATATCTTGTGCAGCAATTGCAACAAGAAGAAACTTCAAACGTTTTACAGTCAATACTGTATAAGCAAGAGCCTCGCAGGACTTAACGGTCACCTGAGTATCATAACCATATTTGCATTTAAGCCTCATTATGGAGTACCGGGTATTTTGTCCACATGTATATCATCTTTCAAAATATGCATATGATTCCTATTCAAATACAAAAGAAAAAAAGGAAGTTTGAATCAAATGTATCATTTTAACACTCCTCACTCCCAGGTGCCATGAATTTCACCATTCATTTAGTTTTTCTCCCATGTGTGGAAGTAGAGAAGAGTTGTGGTTTTTTTTAAATTGACATTTTTTGGCAGTTTTCGCCCCACATCTAAGACCCCTGGGGTGCAAGAGTTCTGAATTTTACAAATTATGTTGCCCTTGTCCCAAAGATGCTTCATTCCAAATCTGAAAAGAATTGGAATTACAGTGATCAAAATGAAAAAAAAAAATTTATTCAATTGTTAACACATTTCATCACTGACCATTTAGTACAAATACCAAAAACCCCTAACTCTGGGATCATATGGTAAAAGGCTACCTGCTCATCCCAAATATCCATTTAGTTTTAATATAATATCATGAAAGAAGATGTTTTTCAAATGTTTTACATATAAACACTATGTACTTAGTTTGGCCCCATCCTGGTGTCAGAATCTCTACCCGGGGATCACAAAATTTACAATTTTGGTAGAGGCCTGCCTACCTACTCTACATCACAATACATTTAGTTTTACTTGCACATGTGCAGTTGTAGAGATTTTTTTTTTTAATTGGTCACTTTTGGGCAGTTTTTGCACCATCCCTAAGGCCTCAGGGGTGCAAGAGCGAGTCCTATAATTTACAATTTATGTCCCCCTTGTCCCAAAGATGCTTCATTCCAAATTTGAAAAGAATTGGAATGGTAATTTTGTAATACAACTGCTTTTGCAGTTCAATATGCTGATCCGAGTTATCTCCCCTTGGAAAGTTGGAATGGAGAAGATTCTAGCAAGAGTTGGAGTGTTTATTACCTGTTGATATATCTTTGTGTTTAATCTTGGTGATGTACGCTTTGATGACTGAATTAAAATTGATCTGGATGCCCAAGTAGGAGGTATGATATTTATATGAAATGTCTTCGTAATATATTAAAGACCGTGTTGTATGTTGTTTTAATAAATTTATGTCACATTTCAGAATTTGAGAACATCTTTTTTTACTCATATAGAGACATCACCAGCTTTTAACTAAATGCCACAAATTTTTACCAGTGTACAGCACTCAAAGCCATAGGAGTGAAGGAACTTCAACATGTACACCCAGGCTAACATGACACAGGACTAATCAGCACTTTAATAGTGAAGGAAAAGTCACTATCTATGTAAACGACCTTAGGCTTGATGCTGTGCTGTTTATTCAAGATTGTGTGATTTTCAGTGTATTTGCATTTCTGGATTTACCCATTAATTAACACCAAGATGATCAGTAGGGCTAAAACAATTCACCAAATTATCGATACTGGTCAACATCAACACTCGATTCACTGCCTCTACCTTTGTTTGGAAACATTTTTTGAAACTTGCGTTCATACAATACATCAGGCTTGACTTGTATTTATTATTTTTACATGCACAAGGGACAAAATGGTTTCCGACATTGGTCAGGTCCGAGTTCATAATCATAGCTATCAGTCAAGAGGAACACACACTATGAATTGACGCTTGCTTAGATGTTCATTCGATTTCATAGCACTATCTAGCACTACGTAACCTCTACAATCATGAACGCAGCCCCCGACTGTTATTAGCCTCAATACTGACAAAAACAATATCAAATGTACTTAATCAGTTTAAACTACAGAACCAACAGGCATTTAACTGTTTGGAAACATTTTGCTTCTAAAATCTTCGTAATTAATTTTTTCTTTCAAGTTGTAAAATGTAACATATTGAAACCCAATATAAGTATTGCAAATCATATAATGAAGGGGACGTATCATTTCAGCACTGAGAATTAGAAGTGTTAAGCCATGGGTCTGCCAGATATGACTTTAACGTTAAAGAAATGTTTCAGAAACATGCATGCCTTCATGGTGCAAAATTCAAAATGGCTATTCCTGTTCACGAATGAATGAAAACCCTCACTGCTACAGCCTTTAGTGCCATATACAAGTCAAAATTCTCATATAAACTATACACATGCATGAAGTTCAAATTACCTAAAATACACTAGTCCATCCATGTGTGCATCATCAGCACTTATGTTGCAAACAAAAAATTCTCTGCAACCCTGCTGCGAGGGGATAATCAATATAAGGTCTATAATGCATAGCAACAGAAGTTAAACTATTGGAATTTTTGTTCATGCTAAGTGTTTTCCGAATAACTTCTATTCAAACCTCAAGTACATGTATGTACCCAAGTTTATTTGTATACCCAGTTTTCACTTTAGTATTAGCATTACCATTCAACTTTCCTGAATCATGTTTTCATTGACTGGAAATGTAATATCTTACCCTTTTTCCTCACCTTTTAACATCCACCAGTCTCTCCCATTTTCAACTCCAATTTTTTCTATCTTCATAAATACCTATTTCTTCATATTCCCTAAATTTTCTATTTTCAATCTTCATCCCTATTTGCTAAATTTTCTTCATTTCTGATCAACTCTTCATTCCTACTTCTCAAATTTTCTTTCTTCATTTTTCAAATCTTCAATTACTCTTCATAACTGAAGTTACCCATACTTCTCTTCATTTTTCTTTCTTCAAACCCTTATAAATGTAAAGAATACTGTTAAATACAGATGCATGGCCATTTATTGACAACCACATGTACAAAAGATTTGCAGATGAAATGTTACAATAAAATTCAAAACAATATGAAGATTACTGTGCAAAAATTATGGTACATTGTCACATAACTTCAGACAGCACATACAAGTTCCAATAAAAATATTCACACTGATGAATGTACAGCATTTAATCATTTTCAGCAGCCAGCTGAATGCACAATGTAGCTACACTGAGAAACCATCATTTAAAATCAATTCTTATACATATTTACATTCCACGAAATCACAATTTTGCACACAAAAGTTGAGGCTCCATACAGAATATAAACTTTTCAATATACATGCATGTACCTATTTCTGCACTTTCTGAATCTTATAAATTATCAAATGTGTTGCCTTTAATAGGTATTACCTATTAATGAGTTTGACCATTCAATAAATGTATGAAGCCTCTAAATTATCAAATGGGTACAGAACAAAAGTGAAAGCAAAATGTAGGAACAAAGTTTAAAGATATGATTTCTTTCTTCTCTCCTTTATTGTAATTTTTCAGTTTTTACATGAATTCTTATTGTTTGGAGAAGCAATGTGCAATATGGTATTTCCATTTATCTACATGAACATGTCCATATTTGATCATATTTTGACTCTCCAGTATACCTCCTCAATAATAACCTCCTCCCCCTGGCAAAAAAACAAAACACCAACATTTAACATTGTAGCAGGAAATAAATCCCTTCAGGGAATATATGATATAATGACATGAATGAAATAATGAGGTGACCTGCATGAAACATGATGTTCATAAGGAAAAAAAACAACAAACTTAAATGAGAGCAAAAGAGCTATCATGTGAATTAAATGTTTATATGTACAGTAAGTAAAATTTCAGTTAAAACTAAAACTATAAAACATGATTTGTAAAAACAAGCAAATTTTACATTGCATATGATTCCAGTATACATTATATCAATTTTCTCAATCACTATAGAAATTTTGAGAGATAGGTATGTCAAAATTAACAAAAGTTTAATAGAATGACAAGCCGGTAAGAACTAGGTTTTCAAGTAAATCATTTCAATATCTCAAATGAATGGCTAGTGACACAGAGACTACTCATGGTTTTATTGTATTTATAACACTCATTTTATGCACATGACAAATAAAATTTCCTCACATTTGGTTACCGGCTTATCAATAGAAGATGTGTTGGGGTTTTTTCCAGCTCTTTTTAAATCTTTTTATAGCTCAAATTCAAATTTAAACATGTTTAGTGTCTACCTTGACCCCTGGTGCCACAATTGAGGTTTAAAGTCTGAATATATTTGTCAATGAATTCAATGAATGATATGAACCCAGATTGACATGAAGCAGGAAGGAACTATAAAGCAGCAGTAGATCTCCGGACTTTTGAATCTACTTACTGGGGCTGTACGACCTTGACCTCGACCTGGATCTGGAATATCGGCTGCCACGGCTGTGACCCCCTTTGTGGTAAGGTGATGGAGACCTCCTTCTATAGCTGGACCTATAAAATAAAACTTAAATATACAACATCTAGAGTAGATGCGTCTATAATCGGACATCCAGGATCTTTGGACACTAACTATCATCGCCTGTAATTTTTATGAATGAAATATGATCACTTCCGAAAAAATATTTCTTGTTTCCTTTTTGTTCCCTTCGTATTTCTCCACCCTTACCGTAATCGGTTATTACTTATTTCAGTCATTGTGATTGGGTTAAAGTAACATGTTTTGTTTTCCTACTTTCTCTTTGGTTGCTGGAGAAAAACTGGAAATCTACGACAAATTTATGACGCAAGTTGATCTACCTTTCGTAGTATTGTAAATGGAATCCCCCAAATCCAAAGATGATAGAATGAATTAAATAAGTCTTATTAATTGTGAATATGTGCTTACAAATGTTATTTAGGTAGAAAATCATATCTAAACTTAAAGAAAGATATTGTCCGATAAATCTCGACCTACAATTTATACACATTATTGGTGGTCGGGCTGTTCCGGACAGTCTCTATACCTACCCGTGTTAAATCTAGTAAATAAAGGCCGGGATATTTTTTGGCCATGTTTTAAGGAAATTTATCTATTGTTGGAATGTTACATCGATTAGATCGTTATTGTATTATATTGTATTGATTTGAATATTTCAAATAAATAGGCCTATACACGATACATTCGTTGATGAACAAACCGGACAATGTTTTTACGTAATATATGGCGCTAATATCATGTCCGAAATATGCCGAATCTTGTGGACGATCTAACCCGCCCACTGTCTGATAAATACCGACGTTAGTCACTGCAGTTTGATGCGGTTTCTATACGATTAACAGTGGGTAAACTACGAGGTGTATCGAATAAAATAACACCCAAAAGCCCAACTGTGCCTAGCAAGTACTTGACGGAAGATGAGGATTATCGGGTAACGGTAAACAACGAAAACCATCCCGGGGTGTCCGATAATAGACGCACTTACTCTACAATATATTAAATTGAATTGCTCAAGAGCCAAATTGTGACCATTCATGATTTAACCATTATGACTAGGCAGACTGTTACATACAGTTGGACAAATATAAACCTTTTTGCAACATGGCAGACAAGTACTCTGGTCTACTAATAAAAAATGTCTTACTTTAATTTTTCGTTACATAAAAGAATTTGTTCAGTCTCGGTTCAAAATGCATTGAGATACATTACCAAACAAGATGTGTTTGAACACGAATGCCCCCGTATTCCACATGCCAGTGGAAGGGCTTGTCATAAGGATTTGCATGTGAAATATGAAAGGTTTATCCTTACATTCAAAAGTTATGCCAATGTTAAAGTTTAAAATGAGGTCAAAATTCAGGTCAAGTCAACATTTTGGTATCAGATAAAGGACTCGTCATAACGAATACAAATGTGAAATATGAATGCCCTAACTCTTGCCATTCAAAAGTTATGGCTAATGTTAAGTTTTTGAAAAGTAGGTCAAGGTTCAAAATCAAGGTCAGGAGGTCAAAAATTTTGGTACCACAGAAAGTCTGTCATAAGAAACATACATGTGAAATATCAAAGCCTAGTACTTACCATTCAAATTATAGCTGAGATTAAAGTTTCAGACAGAATGCACAGACAGGACAAAAACAATATGCCCCCGATCTTCGATCACGGGGGCTATAAATATGGAAGACAATAATGGATTGAAATAACATTAATTAATAAAATTATTAAGTTAAATTACTTACTGTACTGTGATATCGCTGATAAAGTTACTAGTGTTAAAAAAGTCAATATCCAATATATAATTGGACATAACCTCATCTTTCGTGATTTTTTTGTCTTTTAAAACTTACACCCCCTCCCTTTGAATTGGGAAAAATTTACGACATTTTCTTTAAATTGGGAAAAATCATTTGTAGTGCATTAGAATGATAAAAAATGCATAAAATAATCGATACCTCCATTGTATTACCCATTCATCACCAAATCTTTGCATGTGCAGGGGTTTGGAGAATAAAACTGGATTGAAAAAAAACCCGTATTTTCTCTTTGTCAGAAAAACTAATTAATATACGATGATTTTTGTTTACAATTTCTTCTACATTTGAAATTGGGGAAAAAATAAATGTATGATTGGGAAAAAATACTCAATTTTTGTGAGGGGAAACCACCCTTTATCGGTGTCATTTTGGCCCCCAAAAAAATCACTGTCTTTTGTTATTTTTAAACAGAATTCTGATTTTTATCAAATAAGCTAATCATGCATAATTTTAAATGAACTTGTGAACAAATTACAACAAGAGGACTATGGCAAATATCCCTCACAAACTTCTATCAGAAAAACTCATTAAGCTAGCAAAAGAATAGCAAAGACTTTGTTATAGTATGCAGTACATATGGCATACTATATCTTGTACTGTCAGACAGAGAAGCACTCCATGATGAGATATGTGTGAATTACAGACATACGTGGTAGGTTTGCCGAGATATATCCCCGGTGTAGGAGTGTGTGCTCGGGTTGTGATGGAGAAATCCACTCTTATTCTTCTCCCATCTATCTCCATCCCAGGACCTCTGTCCTTAGCCTGTAAACAATTCAATCATTCCCTAATTAAAATGATATATCATAACATGAAACAAAGGATAATGTACAATATAAGACTACTACAACTTACTGAAAGGACATACATTTTTAAAAGCAAAGTTACTTGATTTTGAAGAAAATTGTATGCACAGTTCAAGGAAAAAGAGGCCAATGAACTGTGACCAGGGCTATCATAGCCTAGTTTGGGACAGGGGCCAAGTCCCTTGAGACTGGAAAAAGTAGCGTCATTTTGAATCAAATTGGGAAATTTTTAAGGAACTAAATTAAAACAGAGAAATGGAATTTTCCTTAAAATCATGTTAATAAAAGCAATAAGTAACTCCAGGAAATAAAAGACTCTTAAATATCTTTATGCCATAAAGCATATATATCATGAAACAGTTTGATGGAGACAAGTCAGTTACATTAACACATTCGTTTGTGTTTTTCTTATTTATTAAACATTGAGGGTTGGTTGAATTGGAAATTTTCACTTGCACATTGGGAAAAAAAGGACCCTTTTTTGGATTGGGAATGGGGCCGAATATTGGACCCAAATCTGGTCGATCAACGACCCTGGTGACAGTCATCTGATTACCACACCCAGCATAGAACATCAATTAGATGGACTAATTCAAGTAAAAAAAGATGTGTTTCCATAACAAATCTATGGATTAGACAATTTAGACAAATATCTGTAACTTAGAGATCTCTAACTATTACCTCTATTGAATCTTCAATATTTCTGAAATGGATGAAAGCAAAGCCTCTAGATCTTCCAGTCTGAAAAAATAACATAAAAATCTTCCAATACTGATCATATATATATAATATATGCTTAAATTTGTGTTTTTATTATGCTTCTTTCTGTCTAATTTAGCCCCGATTCTGAATATATTTTGTTATGTTTTACAATATATCTTTACAAATTGTAATGACAGCCATTTATTTCATAATGAACTACAAAGCAATTACAATGTGCATATAAATTTTGATAACTACAGTATGTGTATTTTAATAGCTGTGAATTAAATGAAAGTAAAATATAAATTTTTATACAAGATCTGAAAATACATGAGACGCTTCATATCGGCACATTTCATAAAATGCATGACTTCATTTCTTCCATAAATAATAAGATAAAAGATGTTTGATCATTGAGCAAATACCCCCTTATGCGTTTAATCATTAATCCTTATGGAGTGCCTCGACCTCCAAGATCATGTGTGAACAAACTTGAATCTACAATCACCAAAATACTAGTATTTCAACTTTCTTGTTCTTTAAAATAAATGTCAAATATTGATCAGATAAGGCTGAATGTTCACTCTGTAGTATCAGTGGTGATCAATTTTAGTTCCATGATTTCTATTCTAATGATTGACTGAAATATCGACATTTCCTACAATTTTTAAGGTAAAACAAAAATTTACCCACTTTGTAATACACTCCAAAAGTGGAATCAGTTTTGGAAGGATATCATTTATTTGCTTTTGACAATTATCAACAAATGTTTAAATTAGTGACAGTGGCTGAATCTAGTCATTCATATTTCCCAAATTACTTACTGAAATATTCAGACACAATTCTATAGAAAGGTATAAAAAACAGAAAGGGATCTGGGAGTCCTCCCTTTGGGAACGAAAATAAATATTTTTAGTCTTTTAAGAAGATTATTAGAAATGAATTCTGGGAACCAGTTTCATGGTTTTAAGCTAAATGAAATTGCAAAAGTTTAATTTTTACATCAAAATTAGAAC